>JANHQD010001084.1:0-39818 GCA_024721195.1 Marasmius sp. AFHP31
GAGATCTTTCTCAATCTGCATGGGTACCTCTATCTACGTTTAGATGGGGCCACGAAGATTGAAGATAGGCAGTATATCACGGAGAGGTTCAACGCCGATGCCCGGGTATTCTGTTTCATATCTTCTTCAAGGTCGGGTGGTGTGGGTATTAAGTACGTGCACAACAGCTCTTTCTCTTGTGGACGGGCGACTGATTTGCCTTTTGTTCAGTCTCACTGGCGCAGACACCGTCATTTTCTATGATAGTGACTTCAACCCCCAAATGGATCGTCAGTGTGAAGACAGGTACTTGAAATTTGGTCTCCAAATTGTCTCAGGCAACTCACAACATCATCACAGAGCCCACCGAATCGGTCAAATCCGTGACGTCCATATCTACCGCTTTGTCTCTCAACATACCGTCGAAGAGGCTATGCTGCGGAAGGCGAACCAGAAGCGATTTTTGGACGATGTTGTTATTCAGAAGGGTGAGTTTGATTGGCGTACGCTGTTTGACAACGAGGGTGCCATCACGAAGGCTCTGGGAGAGTTCGAAGATACTGAGGATGCCCGCGCTGCGGAGTTGGCTGCTCAGGAAGCTACGACTCTGGAGGGTGCTGATAACGATGATTTTGGAGGGGGTGAGGGAGACCAGGGTGGTCGACGGTCAGAGGTAATTAGTGCGGATGATAGAGGTGAAAGAGATGATTTAGATGCCGAGGGAGATGGAGACGATGACCCGGAATTGGAGGATGAGGAAGGCGGGACAGTGGTCGAATACATGCTTGCCTTCATCGAAAGGGGTCCTGAACATTTCCAGGATTGGCGTGTGTAATGTAGTCCTTACGCGCGCTATATCATTGTTATCATTATGTATATGGTTTCTCATTTGTAGTGTGCTTGTAACGGTATCTGTACGATTCTGAATCTATGTAGTCGTCTCGGTATATTCTCTGCCCAGAGGATTCCGGCAATGATCGTGTTCCGGTAGCCCGGATGAGAAGACATCGCGGATCGACGTCGACGTCATCATCAACTTGTTCTCTTCCTCACCCATGACAAGTACGCTACCTCCTCTCGTCCAAGCAGTCGCTGGCTCAATAGGCAGTGCTTCTGCAAATGCTCTGACATATCCTGTTGATCTTGCAACCGCAAGGCTTCAGCTGCAACCGCATAGTACTCCCAAACAAAGTCGAAGACCAGGGGGAATTCAAGGAGGCCTACGTATTCTTCAATCTGCCGCTCGTAAATACGGGTTATCTGCACTATACGATGGTCTTTTGACAGATACTGGTGCTACACTACTGGCAAAGTTCGTCGTCTCCAATGTTTCAAGGCGTTTGACTGATCATATACGCTCAGTTTCTTCTATTTCTACTTTTATTCATTCTTGCGGGATAGCTGGCAAAAACGCTACACGAATAACCGAGGAGCTAATGTGAAGAAACTTTTACCAAAACTGTCTATTCTCGAGGAACTATTTCTCGGTTTTCTGGCCGGCATCGCGTCCCGGGCAATATCAACTCCTCTCAGTCTTGTCACACTCCGGTTGCAGACCGAACGAAGCAACGATAACGGGGAGGATGACTCGGAAGAGAGCTCTAACTCTGGCGTCAGTGCTGTAGTCAAGAAGATATACGAGGAGGAAGGATTGGCGGGGTTCTGGAAAGGTGAGGGTGTCCGCCGAAACTTACTCTTTCAGCACAAGCTAAATATTACATCAGGATTCAAGACAACGACTTTGCTATGCCTCAACCCATCTCTTACACTATCATTTTTCCAATTATTTCGACGAGCTCTTGCATTTTCACGAAGAAATACTCCCAACGCAGTCATAGACCCTACACCGCGGGAAGCTTTCCTCGGAGGGGCTATCTCGTCTTCAATAGGTGCGTGGGGACTGGTACACGCGTTTAGGTCTAGCTTATGACCTTTTATTGCAGCCGTGTCAATTCTCTACCCGTTGATTCTCGCGAAAACACGTCTTCAGGCTTACAAGAAGAGAAAGGCTGACGCTGTCGCTCCGTCATCCCCACCGTCACTCTTATCTGTCCTTGAGGATGCCTACAAACGGGACGAACTCTACCAGGGCTTGGAGATGCAGATATTTAAGGGCTTCGTAAGCCAAGGAGTTACCTTCCTGGTTAAAGGAAGGTGTGTCAATAGTCAACAGATGCAATATATCCGCTACATGGTGTCCCTGACTACTGTCGATCGTTATTATAGGATTGAAGAACTGATAGTCAACGAGTATTTGAGGCGTAGGAGAGCTGGGCTATCATGATTTACCGGAATATTGCTAGTTAATAGGGTTAATAGGATCCACGGTTTCGAGGAAGCTTGTCCGTGCTATCTGCCGCTTTGGATTCTGTACTTAGTCTGAGTCTCTGTTTTTTATCAGTATGGGCATTTGCTGGCCCTCGTGTAGTTGACCGCGAATGACAGGCCTCATGATAATTCCCTTGGCCCTCATGATGTCCAGCCCTTCTTTGGGTAGAGAGAGCTCGAAGGCCTCCAGGAGAGTAACGATCACGGCTTGAACTTCTAGTATCCTGTTCAGGTCCTGTCCAGTCAGTGTACGAGCAGCGATGAGGAAAGGACTGCTGTATACCCAAACCGCCATCTAGGGAATCTTTTAGAGTTACGTCCTATCCTTGTAAACAATAACGTACCCAATACACGCCCTAGCTCCAGCACCTATTTGCGTCGAATGTGTTAACATTACCCCGCCACGAGCGCAAATTAGCCTTACCGAATGTGAATCTAGAAAATGCTTGGGTCAGGAGGTGTCCATCGGCGGTATGCAGAACTTCCTTACACATTTCCGTATACACCCAACGTCGTCTGAGTTTTGTCTTCAAGAAACCGAGTTGGTCTCCACTCATGTGCGTCCTCCCCCCAAACCTCTTTCAATCTACAGAGAATGGGGACTCTTAGCTTCCGTGACAACATTTTATGGCGACTGTCTGCGCACCGATTGTAAACATCGACAGATGCTATAACCCTCTGATCTTTGGCTACTGGCACTTCACGGATGACGTGCCCTGACGAGGAGACCACCGGATATTCCAGCGGAATGACATCGTCTACTTCCGCCTCGACAGGTATGGTAGAGAGGATAGGATATAGACGCAGGGCCTCCTGGATGTTTCAAGTTTTTAGCGTCCCTCGACCAGATCACTATCGGAGATGGCAATACCTTTATAACAGCCCCGAGGTAGGACATAGAGTTGTAATCTTGAGGAGTCAACTCCCCCTCGTTCCTTGTCTCTTCTCTGCGTCGTTTGACCTCCTCCAGGATCCGGTGCTGGTCCTCGGGATGTCGACTGAGCTCGTAGATGATCCATGTCATCCTAAAGGTACAATGTGCTAACAAGTCAGATTCTGCTGATTTGCAGCAGGGAAATATAAGTCCTCGACTGACGTTAATGCCGTAGTTTCATGTCCTGCCATGATCATCGTTCTATCAGGGTTCTGAGTATGTATGAACCCACGAGAATAATCAAATGAGGCTTACGCCAATTGTGCGGATGCCTCTTCTGGATGCATCATCTTCTCCGGATTTGAGGACTCCAGAGCACGACCTGGAGGACCGAGGCGAGTTGTTTTCAATATATAGTCCGGCTTTTATATCCGATGCAACTCACAAACCACACCAAGAACATCGTTCTCCATTTCCGCAGAACCCTGCGCTTCTCTCATCCGTTTCTCGTACATTGCTTCGGCGGTAGCATACGCTGTAGCACGCCATTTTTTCCACCTAACTTGCTCCTTCGTAGAGGGAAGATACTGTGAAAGTTTAATAAGAAAATTCGGGGCTGCACGAATTGCCGCGATGTACAACAGGACCCCGGGTGTCAGGAAATGTGAATCGACGCTGCATAGGAACGTAGTCCGGGATCATCACCAGCCGTGTATATAGAACAGACGAGGTGGCTTACAAGAGTTCTTCGACCAATGTCGCAAGCTCGTTATGCTTATCTTCCGCCGCGCCAAAGTCGTACTCGAATACACCTGCGGATATCATGGTTGGCAGGATAAATGGGATTTTCCTGACGACGCGAATGTCTGGACCTACTTTCACCCAGCGCATCGAGGGCCATGTTCGGGAGCCATTCCAATACATTGAAAACCTTCGGACCGAGCTTGAGCCCGTTCTTCCACTTCCTCACGAGCTGGCAGGACTAATTGAGTCTCAATGAAGATGCAAAGAGAAAACGACCCACTGTATTTGCGCTGTTCTGGAATATAGGACAGAATTTCTGTGTCTGGAGCACAGAAAAAGCAGGGTTCAGAAGTTTACGTTGACGCTGGTGGGATTCCCCTATAGTAATAGCGTGGTTATCAACCTCGTTCAGCACCGTGACGCGAGCTGTACGGAAAGAAGTGCTGACCTTGAACGGCGAATAGCCCGGGTCCATTGATCTGCAGACCCTGCAGTTCCACCTCTCTCGCTTTCCGATACCTGTATCCTGTTTTCTGAAAGATGTGCTGCAGTGCCAAAGGGTCGGCCACCATCAACACGTCCTCCTAACCATTTTGTAGATAGAATTAGCACACGCTTGTGACAACGAGGGTACGGCGCGATAACGAACGTTAAAGCACCCTTTGGCTTTGAAGGCCGTTCCATATCTTTCAAACCATCCGAACTCGAGGTCACCATCTTCTGCCTCGCTAACTAGTGCATACTCATGGCCTATCTGCGTGTCTGAACGCTGACGGAAGCAACGAAGCAAAGTGGATGCTCACCTAGAAGGATAGAAGGGCTTGGTGGGCCTTGCAAGAACTTGAGGGACCTTCGTCTCGATCGAATGAGCAGCAGGAATAGCGGAACACCAACTGCTGCAATGAGCGCATATGAGGGGAAGGTAATCATCGTTAGGAACAAGTTTGCCATTCGCACCTGGGTTTATGTATGTGGGGTTTCCGAATATCGACGGAAGCAATAATCGAATCGGAAAGCTCAGCTTGAACACAATTGCAACGTGACCCATCCTTCGACATATACTTCATTCTTGGCGGCCGCTCTGCCTTTTCAAGAAGACACTACTTGTGTCGCCCTAAGATGTGCGTAATGGTGTGCCCTAGTCTGCCGTGAATGGAGTGGAACGGAAAGATGGAAGTGGCGTCATGAGATTCATCCCTATTGTTTGACGGCGACAGATTGTCCAACCTAGGTCCTAAATAGCTCACTGCGGTTGTCAAAAGTGGTAAAATCGCTATTCTGGACCCCACATCTCAGCGTCAAGTCCCAAAAACTGCGACAGATCGCTTTGCCTGTAAAATGCGAATGCGAATGTCGAATACGATACGATGGTGATGGAGAGAATGAAGGCTCAGTGCACGAGGCTCGCGCATGGGAAATTCGCTGCTTAGTCTTAAGCTAGACTCGAACGGCCAAGTGAATGGCTCGAGTCCAGTTATTTAGAGTTCTCGTATCCATGCGGTGTTGTTACTTACTCCTGCAATTCATTGTCAAAGCCGCAAGCGTGTGTGACAAAGTCAAGTCTAGTAGTAAAGAACACAGCGCAGAAATTGCCCAAAGTATACCACACAATATTATAATACAGTCAATAGCAATCCGTATCAAACGAATACACAGATAATACATAGAGAATAAGGATGAGGATAGCAATGAGGTTCCCGAGAGGAACCATAAGTATTTTTATGCGCCCGCAAAAGGAGGATAGGCGCCCATATGTATCTGTGTGTATGTAGGAATGGGTTGATGTAGCTCGAAGAATGGATGACGCTGGATTGCTTCAGTCAATTACCCATATTCGGACCGCTTTTGAGCCGCCCACTTCGGGGTGTAACAGGACAGCAGAGAGCCAATACTCTAATTGACGTCGTCGACGGTCGAGGAAAGCCGGCCGGTAACGAGCGAAGGGTGCTTTGGGTGGTAATGCAGGTATGTAATGTCGTTGATGGCGCTATTGGAGGGGTGACAGAGTGAGTGAGACCTGGAGCTTGGGGGCATGGAGCTAGAGGCCAGGTATATTCAGACATACAGGGAGTGTTCGGTGCAAAGCAGATTCGAGCTCGACGAAAGAACTGTAGCGTTTATGTGCGTGGATTGTAGTCCCCTACGATGAATGCCATGAGCTTAGGATAGGCTCGAGGAATTTGCAGACCCAAGTACCTCCTTTGTCTTGATAGCACAGTCATAGACTGACATCCGTTACAGGGGAAGAATAATCAGAATGTAAATTCCAGAAAAACGATGCCCAAAAACGCACCGATATAAGCACCTCCCATTTTGTCCCCGACATTCGTCCACCCAGAGATGTTCACCTCTCTAGCGAAGCCTCTGCTCTCTCCGATATTGTCCCCTAACCAGATACTTACACTGTCTCTCGAGAATATTGAAGGCGCTCCTTCAATAGAGGGTCGACCCGGTCTGTCATTATCCTACCGCGTAGATAAGCAGCGAGTACCGAGTGAGTTCGAAGCCAAACATAACCGAGAGATAGAAAAAACACTCACGCAGCAAAGTTGGTCGTACAGTCTGGATTCCTCCTCTACGTCAATAGTATTAGGGATTATCTCTAGACGACTTTTTGTATGTGCGAAAGGGTGAACGGGTGCCGTGGGTGTGATAGGTGAAGGAAAGGCGGAAGTTGGAGGAGAAGATGTATCCGAGAAGGGCATGGCGGTTAGAGGTGAAGGAAGATGGATGGCAAATTTCCGGGGGGAACGCTTGCGCAGTCCGGAGTGGGGCACTGCCGGCCGGAGTTACATACAGTACGAGTTACCCGGAGGTCGCCGGCCGGCGCCATGATAACTTCGACCTTGGCAGAATCATTGAGCTCTGACTACTTGGAGTGCGTTAAGCCTAGAAAGACAGAGACTTGACGCTATTTGGGATGTGGTAGGATGCAAAAAACCCGATAATTATCAAATATAGTAAGCCATGCAACACTCCGAGATATATATATGATGGATGACCACCCACATCGCACCGGGCGAACACAACAGAAGAGGTAAGGGGGAACGATGGGGGGAACGATGAGGGGGATATGGTAAAGCCCGAAGGTATACAACGAAGAAAAGTTGGCAGTTGGCCTTTCCGTTTTTGAGATGATACACCCTGTACAACAAATCCACGAAACGAACGAAAAAAGTCCCCATGCTATGAGTAAGAAGAATATTCAAAGCCCGGGAACGAATGCCCGAAGGGATCGGGTGTAACCAACCCATATGCTGCCGCAGCATTGTCCTCAGGATATTTATCGAAGCTATTGTGAAAGGACTATCAGCAGAGTCGCAGACTCGTGAAGGGTTGAACTTACGCGCTGGCATCCCCTTCCCCGTTGATCTTGGGTAGATACGGGGCGGTTATCTCGCGAGCTGCGAGCTTCCCCCAGTCGACTTCGGTGAACCACCCATGAGCAAATACGTCTCCAGCACCATGTCTCAAGTTCCCGTATCTCCGCGACGGATCGCCTTCCATGAGTTTCAATATCAGATCGGTTGCCAGAGGACTGAAAGCGGCTGGCCACCGTATGTAAGTTGGTCCTTTCGTGATCTTCTCGTAGAGGGCGACGTGATTAGTTTCAGGTTGGTGGTAAGGGGGAAGGCCGGACAGCATTTCGAAGATTAGAACGCCCAGAGCGTACCAATCAACACTCTTGTTGTAGCGCTGTTGGCTGACGATCTGATGGTAACGTGAGCGGATAGGAAACGACCAAAAGAAACGGTGCGACGGACCTCAGGGGCTAGGTAGTCTGGGGTTCCACACAGTGTCCAGGTCGTCGAGGAACATAGTTTTGCAAAGCCAAAGTCAGCAATTTTGATGTGGCCGTCCGAGTTCAGGAGGATATTTTCGGGCTTGAGGTCTCGATAGATGATATCAAGTTTATGTAAGTGGTTGAGTGCGAGTGCGACTTCAGCGGCGTAGAACTTCGCAACTGGGTCTGGAAACCTCTGGAAACCGTACTTCAGGTAACGTCCTAAAGTATATGTGACGATGCATACTCACATTAGAGCGTCGCAGGAGTGTGAAGAGCTCGCCACCGGGGACAAAGTCCATCACCATGTAGAGGTTGGAGGTATCCTGGAAGGTGCCCCATAGGTTTATGATAAAAGGATGGGTGACGGTTTCGAGCATTGCTTGCTCGTTATTCGTATGTTCGACCTGCTTCATCTTGACCACTCTCTCCTTGCTGAGGACCTTGATGGCGTAAAACCGCAAATTATGCTTGCTTCGAACTAGATTTAAAGACACCTTCAGCAACGTTCGTCCGTCGTTCAGGAGAGTATTCCTACCTAGATGAACCCTCCCGAAACTGCCCGTCCCAAGTGTCCGCTGGATGATAAAATCCGAAAGGCGGTACGACCCCTTGACCTTATTGGTCTGTTGCGAGACTTGCGTCTCTGCATCGTCGAAGCTCTCTCCTCGTTTGCTCCAATCGCTTATAGATGTCCGTTGTGTCGATATCGATCCTCGATGGTCGTATTGGCCCAGTAATGAAGAGGCGTTACTTGAGACAGAGGAGTTATTGTCAAGCAGGTCTTTGTGACCATGCATATGAAACTTGCTAGCCATCCGCTTAAGCATGAATGGAATTTTTATGAGACGAAAGGCGATCCAAGGCGGGACTGAGATGGAAAGTCAAACGAGATGAAAGGCGGAGGGAAGGGAGTATGGGAGCTCAATTCGACTTCATTGTTGTTCTTGAGAACCGATCGCACCGTTGCCGAATGCGGAAAAGTCCTCGAGGCAGCTTGCATCAGATCACGTGATCACCATAAAACAAGGCGCCTCAAGATTGGAAATTGTTGTTCTGTCGCTGATTCAAGGTCCAAACTTGGGTAACCGTTGCTCTCGGTTGCCCCACCACAAATCAGACGAGGCACCTACACCTCTGAAAAGGATACGATGTCGTTTCATACGGACACCAGGATCGGGGCCACGCCGCGCGGGCAGACCGAGTGTCAAACTCGGTGTGCAAACACGCTCAAATTTTCTGAAAGAACAAAGGATCTTTTCCAAACACCCTGGCCCCATGACAATGACCGTTGCTCAACTCCCGATAGTTCATTCACTTCCATCAACCGACATTCGAATCAATGGCAGGCGATACGTTATGACAATGCGAAGAGCCGACACTAAAGAGACGCGACGTTGGGGGTAAGTGTATGTGCTGAGAATGTAGAAACGATGTACAAAGCAAGAGGGCGATCGGGTTGGGGGATTGCATAGGTTCAACGAATGGTGCTTTGATTCTTCCGGTGAAACAAGGCCCGGTCAACGTGATGATAGATTTGACGCGGACACTCTTTCGACTGATCTCTTCTTCATGCAGTGGCGTAGAGGATCAGAAGGATGCCGTGTATGACTAGATTATCGCATACGTTGCAGCAAATGGGTACTAGAACCAACATGCATTAACAAGAAGCTTCATTAGCAATGGAACATCCCACTCACCTGGCTCGTACATCTAACAGCTACTTCCCGCAACTATGTAACCTTCGACCGTTCTTCAAGAGCTTTTCACAGCTCCGGTGATGATGCCCATAGCCTCTTCCTGCTCAAACCTGGTTAGACATGGTGAGGCGACGATCAGCATTTGACTTACGCGTTCCCGTTGCTCTTCAGCGTCCTTCCGTTCCATATACTACATTGAGGATTTGACGTTGAATCAGTGATTTCGGATTAGCATGGGCCAAGAGACATGGTGTATGTACCTCTGCACAGGTCCAATCGTTCAGTCCAGTATCATGACTAGCGAAGAACGGAACACAGGACAAAGCTTACCTTTCCCACTTCGGATGGTGTGTCGGTGGATGGATATGCTAGACGCGACAGCCCAAACGGAAACACCCGCGAGGGTATAAACAACTCCTCGATGGAGAATGTCGAGAAGAGGTAATCGGGGCATGAGGGGTGGTGGTGGTGGTGGTGGTGGTTGGTGAACGACTTCGGCCCGAAACGGAATAAGGGCAATTCCTGATTCCTCGGTGACCAGTAATTATTGAATTTGTACTTCAGATTGCGTCAAAATGTAAGATGTAGGCTAAGTAAGCTAAGGTAATGAAAAGAGCTCTCATAAATAGTGAGGTTGGGTATGGTTGTCAGATACTTCTATAAATACATATCTGTCTAGAGAGACTGTCATAGGTAAAAATACAGGTGAGTAGGGGACCTTGCGCGTGGATATAAAGTGATCGGAAAGCGAGTGCGTATCGTCCTCTATAGGTCATGAGACCACATTTACCAGTGTCCAAGCTGAACCTCTCTGCGGTCAAAGCCAAACTCGGTCCAGCCAGGAGCCGAAGAAGGGCTATGACTCGACGGATCCAAGCCACCAAATCCGACGTTGTGATAGACCTTGGAAGCGGCGCCGTTATCGTGAGCGACGAATAGCGCTACAGTCGTTTTGCCTTGGTAGAACAAGAGCTCCTTGCACACGCGAGCAACGAGTCGTTGAGCACATTTGTATCCCCGCCATTCGGGATTAGTGAACACCTTCGATATCGTCGCGTTGTTCTCACTGTTCCGCGTGAATGCGACGATGGAGGCGATATAGGTGTGGTGGGCAGTTGAGATGGTGTGGACCCAGACTTGGTTGCTCTGAATAAGGTACTGAGCCTCTCTGTAGGCTCCCTCTTCGTCGAGGGTGAAGGGCTCGGACGTGGCTGCGAACTGACGGCATAATTCGGCGACGCCGGGTAGGTCCTCATCGCGTGCAGGACGGAGATCCCAAGCCGGGTTATGGGTGAGGGTTCTTCGATTCAAGGTTTCTTTAGTGCAGTAGGCAAGTTTGGCGGCATAGTATGGTTCAGGTATGGTGGTGATTCCGGTGATGCGGGACCACTTCTGGGCGAAGATATTGGCAATGTCGTCGGGGGCGAAGACACTGTACACTCTTTCAGGGAGAGATACCTCCGATAGCTTCTCGGCCATGGCCTGGATTCGGGGCTGTAAATGGCCCACAGAAAGCTGACAGAGGGCGACGATGAAGATCGGGTAGGTGCCGAGTGCATTGTTTGTGCAAGAGAGGACAAGCTCAATAACTTGTCCACTGCGACACACAATCCAGAATTGGTTGGCGCCGCGAGAGACGGCGCCAGAATGCTCCTGGTCTAGCGCCTTGACCAAGGTGGGAAGGATGCAATTAGCGTCAGCCTCGTGGGCCATCAAGGCCTCCCAGACGTCGTCGGGGCACCATGAAGGCTTGCGATAGATTTCGATGCTGAATGTGTTGTCGAGGGCGGGCATTGTAGTTTGCGAGATATGAGGGTGTTTGTGAATGAGAGAGGTGGTTGGTAACTTACGGGACTTTTCTGAAGGCCTTATATATACAGCGGAAATCGAGAGCTCTCAGTCCATATGAGCTGCTGTTCGTATTGGTGTGCAGTCTTAGCTGTAACCTGCTGTGACCCAGGATTTTGACTCAGCGTCAAAGATCTGTTTCTTATTCGTCGGGCGATGTGGCGACATATGGATCCAAGAAAATCACGAATCGGAAACCATTCGATCCGTATCAGCCTGCAGAGTCACCAAATCAGTCGAGATTTGATGTAGTTTTAGTAGATGTCCTCAAGATGGGCTCCTCGGGGCTGAACAGCAGCGACGAATTTGGAGATTTTCTGGCATAGAAATCCACAGAAGGGTCGCCGAGTCGGCTCCGATACCCTAAGGGAGCTATACGAGGAAGGAAGCGGGTCGGGGATACATACAGCTACTGGGAAGAAAAATTGACTCACAAGCCAAATTGAATCGAGTCCCGGTTCGGTCTGAGGCGAGTGCCAAGTCCATGGGTCTTCCTATTCATGGCAATTACCTCAACGCGATTGAACAAGAAACTTGGATGCGAAGAATCGATATGCGTCGCAGTCACTGATAATGGTGACTCTGCAGGCCGCGTTGAACAACAGCCGGGCCCTTACTAGCTTTCGGACTTCGCCGGCGCTGGCGGAGCCACGACCGGCCCGCATCTCGCAATATTATCCGTTTCTCCCCTACTCTTTCATGCATCAATGACTCTGACTTCAATATTCATGACAATTGTTTATCTAGGCCCTGATACAATGCATCCGAATGTATTCATACCCAAAGCATGGGCTCCGAATCGTCCACCGCCCGCTGTCATTCTTTCCCTGCGGAACAGACGTTTCAAGATGGATACTGACCATCAAGCTCAAGTTTCCTGTGGGTCCAATGCAACTGCTCCGATCCGTTCTTATTCTTGGATTTTGGGGTACATCAAGATCAATCTGCTTTGATTGTAATTTCAGCCACAATTTGGACGATTTCGGTGCATCTCGACGATCCGATCGTGGTCGTAGAATTGTAAAAAGCACCGCCGCAGTTTCAAGAGGCGGATCAGGCTCAGAACGAGAAGGTACTGAACTACGGACTACGGGGATGTAGTGTTTGGGAACCGGCCGTCCTGATTGCGCCCAATCGGCTGTTCAGTCCTTGAAAAATTCTTTGGCCATAAACATAGGGAAGTCTCTGGAGATAACCTGTGCTGCGCCGTAATGGAGTTAACGGAGATGACTGTGCCCCTTCCGCCTCGTGTATCTTCTCAATACTCTACAAACGGCTCGCTCTCCTCCTCGAACGAACATCTGCGGTAGCGATTGATTGTCTAAAACTATGACTCTACTGCTGTGTGTCCTGCTGACCGCGTTTACCGCCCGCCAAAAGGCGCTCGTTGTCGCCAGTGATAGGTGAAGCGCTGCAATTCGAATGACTCATGTCTCGTTTCCTCGGAGAGGAAAGGCTCTGAAGAGCAGGGTATTCTATCAACGTTATCGTACGGAGCATCTTCTTTACAATCTGCCCAGGTATAGTTGCATTTTGCAGCTCATTACGAGAGGAGCGTACTTGAGCTCGTCGGACTCTCGACCGAACTTTCCATTCCAGTCTGATCACCCTGCATCGACCCGATAGACGCTATTTCGCAAGGCAGATGACTAGTGAGACTTCTCGACGATAGAATTAGCTCTCCTTCTACACCTTTACAGCCCGGCCTCATCCCGTCCCTACAGATTACTACGAAAATTCAACAGGATGTCGCGTAAGGCTGGTCAACGCAACAGGATTCGCTTCAAGTTGATGCAACGGCTTTTGTTTGTGCGACGGTCTTGCAGTAGAACTATACAGCTACTGCCCGGATCTTCTACGCCCGGTTCACGGTATGTATGATCGCGACCCACAAGCTATTCAAGTCGTAGTAGAGATTAATGATATTGACAGCAGGGTCTAGGCAATAAGAGATGATGTTTTCTTATTTCTTCGGAATGAAGTCAGCTATGATGAAGCACTCCATTACAGGCACAGGGCGGACAGCGTCCCGACTTGAATACTGCCTGAGTACGTCCGGAATCCTCGTGTGCGCCTGGTGTCATTAGACGCCCGTCGTTCTCGACTACTCCAAGCAGGCATGACGAACTTGTGTCTGTTCTTAGCGTATGAAGCCATAGTACCTCATCTTCGTCACTGCTCTGGGAACGTTTCGACACAAACATGGAGTGATGCTCCAACAGGACTCCCATATGTGTGCCTACAGACGCTTGCGAGAGGATAGACGCGCAAGGACCTGATGGTATCTTTGTTTCTCATGAGGGCGCAAGATCGGTGAATTTGGCATGTCATTTTTGGGTTGCGGAAAGATTTCTGTCTCTGATGGATAAGCATGCGAGTCATTATTTATGGAGGCACGCTACTCTACTGGATCTGGCGTCACCACCATCACTAGTGGTCGGAAAGGCGTGGGGCTCGGAGCGTTGAAAATGCAGAAAGCTTGCCAATGAAATCGGGAGCTCAGGACATGGCCATCAATATCTTTAACGTATCCCCTATTGCATTTTTCGAATTCCTTCACGGTGGCGAAGTTCAAACCATGCCATCAATTCCATCTCATACATGATTCAGGAGTCCTTGGCAACGGCGGTCGACCGTTGCCACTTTAGCCCTCTTCACGCAGTTGCCCTCATCGGTCTTCAATCCTCCCAAATCTCTCCAAGGTCTCTCCAGGTCTCTCCTTGAGCAAGTAAGGCGTGTAATTGCTCAAAGCATCCGGATTCCGGATGTTCCAAGTTGCCGATCCGGAAGAGCGGCCCAGTCGGACCGGAGATCAACTCCCACGCTACAAAGTAAACTGAAGCTACTCGACGCCAACATTGATTCTGAATGACTCGCACCAGGCTAAGCACAGTGTAGAATCAAATAGCTTTCTCGACTCTTCCAGGACTATCCATGGGTACATTTTTTGTATTTCTTTGCATCTATCAGTTGGCTGAACGCATTTTAACCTCGCGAAGACAGTGGATTCGCGTAGTTATCAATCTCATGTATTCCACACCACAATGCAATGGACCATGCAAGGGAAGCGGCGCTGTCAATCTCGCTCGATGGTATCGTATGGCTGGCCTAGCCACTCTCTACAACAAACCCCTGCCGAGCCATAGGCCACGCCTGATTGCCGGATCGAATCAAGAAGAGATATGTATTCCAGAATCCCTTCTAGCTTCGGTTTTCGATAACGGCTGGTCACGAGGAAGGCTGCGTTGTCTTGCGCAGTATCAGATGTACTATAGCAGCAAAGGATCGAGCAAACGATTATCTACGATTAGATTCTGGCGCGAGGCGTTCAAAAGCTGCGGTCCTACCAACCAATCCTTCCGACCTCCTTCCTGCTTCTCTCAACAGCCTTCGTCTTCCCATTAAGCCAACCAGATGAATAGAAACTCGTTCCCGGTTTGCGATGGTGAGTTTAAACCTATCCTAAGCCAAATTCTGGTCGTGCTCACAAAGAGTCTGCTAAGCCGTTGAAAATTGCCCCATCGGCGTGGACGTTGTCATCCGTTCATCGGATGGCATTCTTTTCGGCGCACACACGAAGAACCTCGAGTTGTTTAGCGAGTCATTCCCTGACCCCGACGGTTTCAAGTCAACGCGGGACGAGCGTATCCCTGACATTGTTGATCTCGTCGAAAACGCAGCAACTATCCGTCTCTTCCTGACATTCACCCACAATGGAGATCACCGCGCACTTCTCGATACATTGTCTTTAACGACTCTGATAGAGCTGACAGGCGTGGCTGATAAATATGGGAATCATTTTGCTCTAGGGATGTGCTTGATGGCAATTGAGTGAGCTTTCCCTCGCTAGTCTTCACGGTCTCTCGGTAGCTAACCAAGAAACGCCCTTCAAGCAAGATTGCCACCCAGCCTAGAATATCAGGGCTTGACTGCTTAAAGATTCTACTCTTAAAGAGCAGCTGCGATCACCTCTATGCCATTGATTTGGTTGCAAGGCGAGCGTTGTCTGTACCTCTACCGCAAGCTATCCCCTACTTCCAGGATAATTTGGAGACCTATATGTTCTATGTATGTAAAGCTCTTAGTCCTTACATCATGGTTCCATCAACCCACGGTTCTTACACCCTCACAGACTCAATATAGGGATCAATGGCGAGAGTGCACGATAAATTTCCAAGCCATCCTCAAGCAGGCCCCCCGCATTTCCAAAGTTTCCAGAAACAGCCCGGAAGCTAAAATTACCAACGCCATACGATTCCTCAAGAGCACTCTCGAAACGGCCGAATTTCCTACCCATACGATGATTGATGATGGTTTGCGAATCTCGGAAGCTTGGTCTGTCGTCAATGTGTCCACAGATACTAGAACCAGCGGCTGGATCAGGAAGCTCCGAGCTGCGATTGATGCTTTTCCTCGGTGGTCGAGGTTCCAGTCGTAGATTGTTTTCTGCTTCTGCTGCTGTTGAGTCCCAGAAGGTATTGTGTCTGTGGCGTAGCCTCACAAATTTTTGTCGGTCACGATGATATTGGATTTCCTCAGGATCTTTTGATAATGCACTAGTGTACATGTAAGTCTCCTCACCCCCCACCCCTTCCTTCTCGGTCTTGAACTTGCTGCTCCATGACTCTGAAACTCTTAACCGTTTGGAAACGGATGCACAGTACATTCATACGATACACGCAACGCTGGAACAAAATTTTCATTCTCACAATTTTGCGCATATAGTTGAACTTCATCTGACCACCAAGGCCCAATGACTTGGTCACTGTCTTTAGGGCGGCGTGGAAATCCACTCTACGGTTTCTGTCGAAATAGCCGACTCGCCGCTCCAAAGTTCGTCTACCGATCTCCTCCAATCCAGTCTCGATTTTCCCTCGGTGTTGGATCAAGACAACAGCAGTGAGCGGCTCATTCTGCGTAGGACATATCATCGCAGGGCTTTCCGCATCAAAAACGACCAGATCCGCCAACTTCCCTGCCTTGATACTCCCTGTCTCGAGACCTTAGCCTTATCCTGTATTCCAACAGCCCTCGTTCCCTGTGTTCAAGCTGTCCCAAGGTTGAACGCCTGTTCGACAGTGCGATGAATTGAGTTGATCCCCTTGTCATTGTTGATGATCTCCTGGTTTCGCATCCCCCGTTCCGCCTGTAGCCCGAGTCGTATCTCTTTCGGGACACCATGCCTAGCGTTTGAGGGGGACTCTCCTCCCAGACAGGACCTCACTACCGTCGAAGCAAACTGGTCGTCCATGCCCCATTCGGAGCTCTGTACTAGGCGTCAAGACGACATGAACGTTGTGCTTTACACAGAAGTCCGCTTGGACCTGCGAAATTCCCGTTTCTGTGGGAGATGACAAGGCGAAACTTGTCCGGCTCGTTTCTTATGAGACCTCGGCGGTGGACTGTCCCAGGGATATCTCTCAAGGAATTGACAATTGATTCGAATGCCATTGCTTGTGATAATCCAAAGTTGTGTTCTAGGTCCGCCTACGATACATACCCATAAAATACTGATATATACAGGGTCCCTAATGAGCGGGAGATTAAGTACATATTATAGGTACACGCGAGCCTCAAGGGGGATCCGAGGAGATCATGCTTCGCCCCGTCCACGTCCAAGGCCGCATAGTGCCAACGCAGCCCTCATAATATCGTCGTCATCTGCAGGCGTCGCAGGAGTCGTTGGATGGCGGGGGTGAGATTCTGTCCTCCTCAATCCCGAGGGAACTAAAGGAATCGAGTTATTGGCCCTCTTCGCTGATTTGCGAACATCACCGGTGTCCCAGGTTATAGACCTCTCCAACTTTCGCTTCGTCTGCATCGATACTGAGCCACCTCTTGTCTGCGAATGGTGTGGCTGACCATGAGCAGGTTGGGCCTTCGCTCTCGCCTTCTCCTGCATGATCTTATCCACTTCATCGTCCTCTTCCTCTTCCTCGTCCGGCATGGTAGCCCCACCCTCCTTCTCTGCCATCCTTCTTCTCGCACAAGCCCATTCGAGGGTAATCGACCGTTTGAGTTTGCCAAACTCGACGAATTCACGAGCTGGAGGACTCTCAACCGGAATGGGGGGTGATGCAGGCATACATTCCCATATGGGCACGCGTGGGTCTCTCTTGCGTGGCGTTTGGGGTTCGGGTGGCGACTGTGCGAGCTCGGAACGAGATGCTACTTGTTCAAGCGAGGGCCGAATGGCCTGTGGGAAGGACGAAGAGAATACGACGGGTGGTGTAGGGGGTAGAGGGACATGACGCGGTGATACTGATGATAGACATGATGCAGACGAGTGATGGGATCCGGGAGACGATGAATGTTTACGTTTGTGTCCGCTTCCTCTTCGTTCTCGTTGCTGTTGCTGCTGGTGATGGCTTTCCTCTAACGCGGCGCGGGCGACTTTTCGCTCAGCCTGTCGTTTGTTTTGGAACCAGATTGTTACCGACTTGATGTCACTGTATACAATTGTGGCAATACGCGACGCGTTGATCAGTCAGCACGTTTTGAATATAAAGGAGGCGAAACCCGAGACGCGTACATCTGGCCTGCTTTTGACAGAGTCTCGCGTTCTTGACGAGACGGGCGAGAATTATGTTTGTACATATTCTCAAGCATCATGGTCTGAGCATGTGAGAACCGTTTTTTGGAGGGACCGATCTGCCGTCGCGCTACTACAGCGTTCATGTCCTCGACGCTGGTAAGGGATGAAGATGGTGAGATGACAGACATCGCCTACGTGGCAACGAGAACTAAGAGAAAGAGTGACGAAAACGTCAGATATGGAGGGAGAGGGAGAGACCAGATGGTGGTAAAGGGAAGAATCCTGCGGAGGGGCACGAGTAAGCGTGTCGTGAGCATCTGGAGCCTGCCTTATATAGAACCCCGGTCCGCTTGCAAACAGACACGCACGTGCGGACGCGTCTCAACCGTGTTAGCGTCACGTGAGTTGCGCCATCAGAATTTCTCGGAACCAGGAATTTCAATCTCGGTTGGGAAGGGTCCTGCATTACGACCTCGAGAACGGTTGTGATAGACCACTATTCCCGAACACCGCCGCAATGTCAGCGAAAAAGCAATTCCTCTTGGTCTCGTTCAGTGAGCAGCCAGTCGCCAATACCAATTCCTACCAATCGAACCTTTCGAGATGGAGCTTCCGTTACAAGTGCTAGTACAGTCTGAGCGGACGATGTGTGTATACATATTACTTGGCCAGTACAGCCCTATATCGTACATTTCCCTCCTGAAGCTTCTTAATCGCTTCATTCGCGCCTTCCTCATTCAGTGGAAATAATTCAAGTATCGGGAACACCTCATTTCGGGCCGCAAAGTCGAGTATTTTGGATCTGGGAGGGCTCGTCAGAAACGGATTTCTAGTTTGATGTGAGCGTCCACTCACTGCATGTAGCGGCTAGCAATCTTACTGCCAACAACTTGTACACCAGTCAGGGTCGTAGGTTGTTGAGCAGTCGTGATGTTTCCGGAAGTGACGGTCAATGGGAATATCTTCGCCCTTTGGTCCAGGATACTGTAGTAAGTGTCCAGACGTTCTGGAGCAACGGACGAAGTGATAAGGAGGTGGTTGAGTGGCTTCTTGAGACCAAGAGTCGAGTAGTCCTCGACGCCTTTCGTGGCGTAAAATTCATTGGCGCCTAGTTTCATGGCTTCGTCGCGTTTCGAGTCGGTGCCAGAAAATACGACTACGTCGCAGCCCATCTTGGCGGCAAATTGGATGGCTAGATGACCTAGTCCTCCTATGCCAACGACACCGACGCGGTCAATAGGTCGCACGTGTTCGATCAGAGGTGTGAAAACGGTAGCGCCTCCGCCTGCCGGAACCTCGTCAGCATTCGATGAATACAATGCCAGGAGTTGGGTAGCTTACACATGAGAGGCGCCGCATGTTCAGAATTCATTGTATCAGGAATTTGGAATACCCACTAAGACGCGGTCAGTCCTATCAGTCATGAACGACCAGGGGAAAAGGGGAAAGTGAGGACGCTTACCTGTTCCTTCCGGATGGCCAAAGTGCCGAACGACCCTTGGTCAAAGTCTGCCTCACCATACATTCGCGCTTCTTTACACCACTGGTCATGTCCAGATGTGCATTGATCGCATTGCATGCAGGTCGACTGAGGATAGCCCCAGCCTACCCTATCTCCTTTCTTGACCCGGGTGCAGCCTGCGCCGACTTCGACTGCAATACCAACACCTAAAAGAATAAGGGGTAGGTGCGTGTCAACTTTGAAGTCGAGACAAGGCGCCGGACTTACCTTCATGCCCTAGAACCATATCCTGTTCGAGGTAATGGATGTCTGGGAAATGATACTATCAGTCAGGGGGAGGTGAAGGACTCGAAATCAAGCTCACCTGTCCCACAGAGTCCGCTGTGAGTAATTTCAATCACGACTTCGTCTGGCTCCAACTTTTCTCTTCTGAAGCTGGACTTGACTACCCTTCCAGATTCGGATCCACGGAATGTAGTTCCTGAATAGACCATTGCGACGTGCTGACTCCTTTATTGGACTGAGGTTTTACAACCAGGATTTTGAGAGAAGCACAAAGTAAAAACTGTGTACTCCTGGCTCAGTAAGCCTGGCTATATATACCCCTCTGAAGTCGCGGACGTGTCATCGATTATAACACCACTTCGCCTCACTCAATGTACAATGGATCGGGCAATCGAGACTGTCAACTTGAGCTCGAGCAATGAATGACGACAGCGCAATCAAAATCACGCCCCCCGGGAGATATAGACGCCGGATTGAACGGACGACAGCAGGAGGCACCCAGTTCTGGATTGTTCAAGGGGTCATTACCAGTACTATACTGGTCAGAATCCGACTGTAAGAATGTCCCGGCCTATGTTATCCGTCTGCGAAACGGTCCACGAGAACGACGACCTCAACGACGTCCAGAAGCCTGAATGGGAGTCTCTTAGCTTTGCACCTGCATCTAGAAACCGCAGTCGATAAGCAGAATCTTGCGAAAAGAACCTCAAACACACCTTCGATTTCGTAGAGCGGATGCCCGAGGTACTTGGCAAAGTCCGCCGTACCAAGGTCGAATCCTCTTGCGAGTTGGTACTGACGGACCAGTTGATAGGTTTCGTTGGAGTAGGTGTAGTATGTGTGATGACCCGAGAGCATGAGCTCGACTGGAAGGCCAAAACAGTGACAGACACCGGCAGATAGTGGGATTTGACCGGTCTCGTCAAAAGACCAGAAGTGAAGAGATGTATTTGGGCCGCTAGACAAATGGGACGGATAGGGCGAGACTAGACGAATGAATAGATAGATGGGACGCGGGTGTTCTCGTCGGCGTGCGGCTTCGGGTTCAGCCTGTGAAAGGGAACCTGTCAGCTCCAGGCAAGGTACAAGTACATCTGGAGACATTATCAATTGAAACAATCGATCAAGCGCTGAGTACTATACATGCTGTATTGGGTCAGGTCATCCCCAAGTAAACTTCCACGAGCATCTTCAATGCTCGACGCCTGTGCCAGCCAAGGTGCTACTTCCTCTTCCCATGTTATCCACAGATCGATTTTCTCTGTCGCCCCTTTGAGTGTGAGCCTATGTAAGAATAGATTAGAGACAAGCCGTTGACAAGTTTCTCAGAGCTCACCGTGTTGCTCCATCTCCCAGTACCTGCCTTTCGTAGAAGCAGTTTGTCCCACTCAACAAGGAATACCTGCTGACGATAGGAATAATTCTCTTTGTTGACGTCAAAATATTGGCGTCGTCCATCGGAACATTGATTTCTTTCCGGTGTGGGGGGAACGATAGCCCTTCAACGATGGCACGATCGAGATCCCTCGATCTGCAGCCCGCAAAGAAGCGAAGACTCACATCCTCCTCGAGAAACTCACAACCCATCGGGTAGTTCTCGTCATGATACTCGAAGTAGTAAAAATCGGAAGCTAGATCGCAATCTAGCCCCTCTGGTCCCTGGCAGAGGACTCCCTGCTGAGGATCCAACCAGATCTCATTGCCTGCACATTGAAATTGAGCCTATGACACGTCGGTTATGATAATGTGCAGGAATCTAGAATCTAGATGAGTGCTCACGGTCAATGACTCGAGATAGATCTTGGCCCAATACCCCACGCAATCCAGAATGTGTGTTACTGGTAGGAGTTCTGGAGCAATATGAGCATTACGAGGTGCATGTTCAATCCACATAGAAGATCACGGACCACCAGTGAATATCAACCGCGGAATCTGGGATCGTTCTAGCGCAAATAAATGTGCGTGGCGTGAACCCCTAGTCCGCGCATTTCTGTACCAGAGATGCTGGCGAAGAATCGGCAGCGCGAGCTCACAAGGTTTGAGAGTACCACTTGAAATCCCTCTTCCATACCTGAAAGATCATTTCTGCCAACGGTTCAGCGTCCAGCCGAACATACAACACACCTCCAATGCTTCACGTCCTGTGTAGACTATAACCGTGAATTTGGAATTTTCGTCGTTGCCGTTGATGGATCTCAATAAGACGTTCGTTCTCTGAGTCGTAGCCATCTGCTTGGGCACAGTTCATGACGCGAATTAGGCGAACATCCGCGCGTTGGAACTCGTGGAACTCAAGAACCTCATCAGCATCGAGGATCCAGAGATCCCGTAGGGGTAATCTCACCTTTTGGTATTCCGCCTCCTCCTCCCAGCTTCCCTCAATATGCAGTCTCCTTCCAGCCGGAGTAGTCCTATTGATCGTGGTACGGTTATACTGATCCCCTTGAACGCTACTGAAGGTTCCTCCGGTTATTGTGAAGCGACGCGCGTTTCGGAAGAAGTTGAACATTTGCCGTGGCGAAGGTCGACGGATGGGTGGGCGGGTGTTACGATTTGTCGCTCCTCCGTCACATCCTTGCTGTGCACAGTTTATCAGTGACGAAGGCGGCCACTCTCCCTCCGCGTAGGCACAACTCATGACTGGGCATGCCATGGCCTTCCCTCACAAGTCTCCAACATTCCATTCCAAGTCCGAGTAAGGAGAGGTCTTCGAGTTGAAAATGAGCGTGGTGGCAGTCTCGCTATTTCGATATTTGAAGATTGGGACAGAGTCAGAGGGTACTAGACGTTCCCGACAGTCAAGATATATGGTGCACGGGGCATGAAACTAAGGACGCGTCGCGTCGGTGGGTAAGGGGTATTCAAACTCCGATCGCGCCCAGCACGGTTATCATCATAGCCCGTGCCCTCAATATTCAACCTCATGTTTAGATCAACAGGGAACGCCTCTTTGTATTCCATTCAGCACGGTATACTACCTGAAAGGGGCTGCCGTTCTACTCAATTCCAAGCTTGCTGGGCGTAAAGCCCAAGGACGGCATCGAATAAGAAAGGACTGTACGAGTCCACATCTGCATCCGTGAACTCCTTATCATCTTGCACCGCGTTGAGAGCCTCCAAAACATCTGGCTGGATGAAGTCCGAGAAGACGAAATCAACCAGCGTGTCGTTCGAGACCTTGGGTGGCTGAGACGAGATGTTGTCTGGAAGGGGAAACACTTCCATGGGTGTATGGGGTATGTCGTCACCTACGCCTGGACAAGCCTGGCACGTCGAAAGGTGTCAGTGAAGGGGTAAAACGGTGACGTGGGGAAAAAGCCACCAACATCCTGAGTAACGTATCCCAGGGTAAGGTTCTGGTCGGACTCTCGTTTCATCTGAAACCCTTGTCCATACTTCTCATACATGTCCCCAAGCCAGGCCCTATACCTGTGTTCTACCTCTCCTTGTGCATAGAGGTCATCCTCTTTCACCTCCCGACGAGCAATGCTCGACGCGGCATCTCCGTTGAGAATCGGTAAAACTTCCATGGCTACGGACAGTGGAACTTCCGGTATATAGACAAACGCGTTTGTAAAAGGCGATGCGGTGAGTTGGTCGTTCTTCGTGAAAGACCCGGCAAATACATCAAATCGCTGCGATCCGGCCTGTACGATGTAGTAACTCGGTATGTCTACACGACTGTTGTTGATGGCTAGAGCGACGGGAATAGCCTGGCGGTGTTAATGAGTACTGGGGTTTTGAGAGCGGGGATGTTCGAATAATACTTACCTGTTCGGCGAACAACGAGAGCAAGGAGTTGTTGGACGGATATGGCGCCCTATTAACCGGTCACTTTGACGTTTCGCACAACGAAATTAACACGTCTACCTGTTCAGCAAATAGTCCTGGGGTGCAGTTCCGTAGAGGAATCCAAGGTCGAACCGTTCAGCTAAATCGTATAGGCCCTGTCGGATGTCGTTTCCAACCGAAGTGTTGAAGGAGGTGTCCTCCTTCTGTGTATGAAACTAAAACGGCAAAACATATTTCAGATGGAAGTTCCATAGCACACAGCTACGCAAACCTCGTAAGTGACACGGTTCGCGTCCAAGTACCGCCGACTGAAGGTGATATTTCCTGTCGAATTGCCGGAATCCAGGTCGGCACCTGTTTTCGTCTTCGGTATCAGATGTCTCTCTTTGTGTTGAATACTCACTCATCCACCCTTCCCATGACAACATCAGTTCAACGTTTGATCCTCACGGAACTGCGGAGATGGACTTACCTATAGTCTCCATGAATCTCCCGCTTTCAAGGGACATCGACCGACCATCAAGTTGCACTAAGGTTAATGAGTTCCGATCCACACGCGTGCCGAGCACTACATACAGCAATCCCGAATATGCGTATGCCCTATATCCCCATGTCAATACAACAGGCGAAACGAGATGCAGAAACGCTCACCCCCTAGAATCAATATAGGCGTCGTTGGGTGCACTGCTCGGATAGCATCGAAGACGATGGGCCCTAGACGAATAGCACATGAGGCTGAATACAGGTCGAAGCTCAGTGCATCCGCCCAACTCACATTTATCTCTGGCTACAGGCATATGGCTGCAATGTAGTAGTAGTGTAAGTCAAAGCTCCTGACTTAAAATGACAGGCAGGACGTACCCAGCGAGAAGGAAGATGTCGGGTTCCTCACGTATTGCGTCGACAAACTTGATGGCGCAATTCAATGAGCGAATCATCGTCGAGTCTGGCCGGAGATTCGAGAACCCACCCAAGCTTCCTTCACCATATCCGCAACATTTTGCACCGTTGTATTGTTGTCGTTTCCGGCAAATTCAAATAGGACTCCGAGGGCAGTCACAGATCGGCCTCTGCAAGTTTGTAAGAAGGAAATTATCGTGGAAGTATCCGCCATAGGTTGGGATAGAGGGAAGAACATACTTTCGCGTCTTGAATTTCGCAAATCGATCTGTATGAAGTGGTCAGACAAAATTCAACAAGAGAGCCATAAACACGTACTTCCAACGGGAACACTGGTACCATTGACGGTAATGTTGACGTTCGACGAAAGATATCGATCTTTCAGAGCTGGAGCAAAGTTCTGATGCCTAAAATCGATAGCCAAGACCCTAGTTTGGCGAAACACTGCGTATAGTATAGTATAGGTTGCAAGACTCACATATCGAGTGTGACATTGTAGATGTATAGCTCATGGCTAATAATGGGGTCGTGATCAGTGTCAAGGGAGTACTCAGTACGTACAATGGAGCACAATGCTCACTTTCCAATCGCCATCACATCATACGGAAGCTGTTTCAGGAATTCGTTCGTCTGTGTGAATCGAGCGGGCATCAGATCAAGGGGAGGACCCAATGCCGAAGTCCGCAGCACGCACCCCTTGTCCATCAACCTCTCCCGGGGGGAAACCATCTGAGAGGCCGGTTCCTGTTCGGCATCGATGAGCAAGGACGATTGGGTGAGACGGATGCTACGCACCATCGTGTAAATCACCGGAATCCACAAGAAGTAAGTCGACGTCTTTTTCCTGCGTGCGAGCATGAATAAACCATGAATAAACCATCGAGGAGTGGATGTGGAGTTGAGGTAGAAAGACTCACCAAAGCAATCTCCTTCATGTGCGATACAAATGAAGAGAAGTCGCCCAAATCTGCACTAAGGTGCGGTCGTGTGAGCCTACGACCAAGCTAGGACCATCAGCTTCTTTGATTTGTACCTGTAGTTTGGTTCGGGGAACGACTGTTTTTGGTGTCCGAGCAACCAGCCTGGTGAAAGTACAGTGAGCTCAGAAACAGCGCATAGAGCAAGATAGCACTCACCATGACTATCCGTTGTATGAATGATATTGATGTCTCCCCATTCCAATGGACGTGACGGAGGAACGAGTGGAATTCCTGGCGGTGTTGCCCGTCTGTGATGGTGCGAGTGTGTATCTCCTTCACTGCATCCAAAAACTCCCTGGAGGGAGATGAAGAGAATGGCGAGGCAAATCTTGAGCTCCATCACGGATTGTGGTAAGAACATCAGGGCGTGGTTGTGCCGTACGTTCTCCCTTTAAAATGATTTCGCGTGCGATTGAATCTAAAAGTAGCTTGGACTTGGAGTCGGTCGGACCTGTTACATGGCCTGACCTGAAACGGTGAACTTTATCGGACAGATGTATGATTGTTCCTCTGGAAAGACTGCAGTTAGAAACGATCTGGTGATGGTGCGGAGTACAAGGTCAAAGATGTTGCGGTTGTGGGGACGGCGCGCTTGCTAAATTGAGGCTCGAGAACCTGGTCAACGGATTGAAGTAACGTAAGAGCACGATACTTGTCTTTTCGATCTTTTCAATATCTTGCGAGCCGAGGGTAACGTCCACCGTTTGGATTCTGAGGTCAGATTTGTTGGAGTGAAAATTTCGTGTGTAGGTCGCGGTAAAGAGTTACGTTCTTAGCGCTTATTTAAAAGCCTTCTGTCCTGTTCTGTCTCATCCTTCCACGGTGCCTCAAGGAGACCCAAGGACAAATTACCTCAACCTGCAACAGGAGATCAAATGTAACGTTGGCACCGATTCAACATCGGGATTCTCACCTTCGAACAAATCGCGGCGGCAACTTCGATGCATATGGAATTCCAAGCAATCAAAGCATGGCGCGGCGCTGGGTCATTCTCAAACAATGTTGATAATCCTCAGGCCCTGGGAGGCGTCAATGAGGTGGCGGAGGCAAAAGGCTCAGTGCCAGGGCGAAATGGTATCAGGAATGTGGACAACCCATGGTTCTTAATATGCTGGTACCTTCTCTTATCGAGGCTCAGGTCTTCGGTCATGACGTCCCATGAGACCCAAATCCGCATGCTTTCCTTCTACGTCTATCTGTCTTGCCAGCTCAACAGGTGAACAGGTATATTCTATCATTTCTTATCGACAATCACTTGAAGACTTAATGACCACTCATGAAACTTGGACTCCGGTCAGGCGTCGTTCTTTGCGTTCAGTCGACTTCGGGCAGGATCTACAATGACCGAAATTGATATAGAACATCTGTGATGACTTCTTCGAGCTTCTCCGGCATTTGAACCCCACCGGGCCATAGCGAAATTAATTACCCACTCGCCCTGATCCCACTGATAGTAATACGGCTATCCTCGAACTTTCAGGACCCTCCGTCATCGCCCGTAATTGGCTTCGCAAAGATACTCGCCGCCCTATGACATACCACAAGACCATAGGACGTGGGTCAGGGCTGGGAGATCGCTTGGACGATAAATAGCGGGATTGTCGAGGTGATAAACCAACAAACCACTATTTCAAGCTTCCTCGAGTCGCACAATGGTCTACAAAGGAACGACATTCCGGGGGTCCGAATCAGGGCTGGTCACTAATTCGACCTTCACCAAAGAAAAATTAGAACCTGACGAAGTGGTCATCAAAGTCACTCACAGTGGCGTATGCGGAACTGGTAAGCCTCAATCTCAGCGTTTTCACCTCTCGATCAACAACTGGGGTTCTCAGATATCCATTACTTGAAGCATGGGATGGCTTTGGGTCATGAAGGTAACTTGAATCATATTCGTATCTGGCCATCTGAACGGTTCAGAACCTCTGTCATCCAGGGATTGGTATTACAGTCGAAGTTGGATCCGCTTGCACTCGCGTGAAAGTGGGAGACAGGGTAGGTTGGGGTTATCTTCAACAAACCTGTCTACACTGTGACCACTGTACCTCTGGTCACGACCAATGGTGTGACAACAGAAAAATGTACGGTGAAGCGGATTTCGACCAAGGATCTTTTGCAACTCTTAGCGTTCGAAAGGAACAGGTAAGCGACCTTGCGGACTCTAGACGAGCGTACTAATCGCCCCGTGTCGTAGTGGGTATTCATTGTCCCCGAAGATATCAAGTCTGAGTATGCCGCGCCTCTCATGTGTGGGTTAAATCCTCTGCCTCTCCGGTGCTCGACACATACTGACAATACTTTAACAGGCGGAGGTGCCACCGTTTTCACTCCTCTAATCGAGCACGCAAAGCCTGTCGACCGCGTAGGTATCGTCGGCATCGGTGGTCTTGGACACCTGGCCATCCAATTCGCCGCCAAGATGGGCTGCACCGTCGTCGTATTCTCCGGAACGGATTCCAAGCGCGAGGAGGCCATGAAGCTCGGAGCTCATGAGTTCTACGCCACCAAAGGCGTCGAGGACTACTCGACCCTCGGCTTGAAAAAGCCCCTCAACCACCTTTTGCTCACCACGTCTGTCGCTCCCGATCGCCTCGACGTCTACTACAGCATCTTGGACCAGAGGGCAAAGATCTTCCCTCTTACTGTGGCTGATGGGACAATTGCCACGGCGTACTCGCCTACTCTCATGCGAGGCATAAACATCATCGGGAGTATACTTGCAAGTCGTCATGTGCAGTACGTTCGTCTCACTTCTCGGTTGGATGGAACTTGAGTCTTTTCTTCGATGTAGTACCAAGATGCTCGACTTCGCGGCTCGTAATAAAGTGTTCCCCATCATCGAGGTATTCCCGATGACCGAAGAGGGTGCGAATACCGCCATCAAGAAGCTTCAGGATGGAAAAGTACGCTATCGGGCTGTTCTCGTCAACGGAGAAGCCTGAGTTTCCTCGGAACGGACCCGCCATCCGAAACTACTTGTTCAAGCTTGTTCATCTTCCGCAAACATTCGATACACATATAAATACTATGGCTATTCGATTACATTGCTGGGTGTTGAATAAATGATACGAGAAATGTACAATAAACAATTTTGCCTTCTGAAAGTGTCCAGCGAGTTTAACTAGGACTTCGAGGGGCGGCATTAGATATCTTCATCGCAGCTTACAATCCTCTGATCGTAAATGACTTTGTCGGTGGGTTGAATGCTCCCAACGCCATTCTTATACCAGATGTAGTGGTAGTCGTCCTTCCCTTTCTCTCCTGTGGGGTCCCCGTAGTTGATGCGAACACGACCCACGTACGTCTTCGCAGTGATCTTAGCAATCAGTGCGGCCTGCAAAGAGGTGTTAATTTCTTTCTGAAGTCGGGAAATTAACTAAACCACACTTGCCTTTTGCCCAGGTTTAATGGTAACCTCAATGTTCTGCCTGAACGTCTTCGTCTCGGTGTTACTCCATGAGTCGGAGCTCTCAAACGAAACCCCGATAGGGAGCTTCTCGCCTCCGTCCGCAGAGAAACCAGCGCTGACCCCGTATTTCCAGGTCTGTGAGACGGAGCGGTCGCCACCGATAGTGGTCTTCAAGTCGGTCGTCCCGCCCTTACAGTTATTGACTGGGTCACCGACGATTTGGGTTATGATGGAGTCAGGTCCAGTCTCCTTCATCTCATATGTGCATTTGTCCGCGTCGCCGGGCGAGTTGCCGGGGCAGTGCTCGAGACCAGCTGGGTTGGGCCGATCCACATCTTTGCGCTTCTCGACGTGAGAGACGGTCGCGCCGAATGCAAGGGTAGAGAAGGTAACAAGAGTTAAGAAGGAGGAGCAACGCATAATAGACAGGGAAAAGGTGTGGAACGGACTATGGGTAGGAGAACTGAGGTTTCTTGGGTTTGATGAAGGGGCCCAATCCTTCAATCCTTTTATATCCCGTTTCAACGGTGCAGTGAGGGTTGCAGGCATAAGTGCTACCAGTGACCTCATCAAATTCATCGAAAGTTCAAGGAGTCGTGACTTTCTAAGAGGTTTTCAGAAGGGCAATCAGTTTCGTTGGAGCGACTCCACTGGTCGTTAGACCGAGTGCCAGAGCCAAGCTGTTTCGCGGAGCCTCACCACTCAAGTTGTTTTGATCCCTATCGCCTTCTCTCTGGTGACTCTTCGAGGGCCAGGCTGAACTAGGTACCACCACTTTGTGGTAGTGGGGTCGCAAGGGACATCGATGACAATACAAGCCTCGCCTATCACCAGGGGACGTCAATCGTCTCCAACCCCGCACTGCCAGACCTGATGGAAGGACCCTGAAACGCCCACAAGCCCAACTCGACTCCACAACGCTCAATTGCAAGTGTCCGAACGAGGAAGCTGATACTTTGATTGGAGTGTTTGGACGAGAGAAATTGGACAACCTCCTCGGCTTGCGACTCCACCAACCTCATCTGGACCCATTATGAAGTCAGTCTCGTCAAGTCCAAGTCAAGTCCCGACCAGTCGACAACTCACCATTGCCAGTACTGACGTATAAAAGCTGACTCTCATCTGGTGGGAAACATTACCATCGCTACTCCTCTTTCTCAGCTTCAACTTCTGAGTCTCGCTCATCTCTGAAAACCCTCAACCATGCATTGCACTTCTTTCATCACACTCGCCGTTCTGATCACCACCGCCCTCGCGGCTCCCTCTGATCTTCAAGCGAGGAAGAATGTCGACGTCGATGACCCTGCCGGTTTGGACCACTGTCCAGGTCGTCCAAAAGGCGACGCAGACCGTTGCACCTTCGAGAAACAAGTAAGCTTTTGCGCTGTCTTACCTGCACCATTCCTGAATACTCACGCAATCCATCGTAGGAGAGCCTTCCCGACCGTCGCAAATGGTTTCAGCTCGGCACTCCAGTCGCAAACTGCGACAATCCAAATGCTCCCTCGATCACGACTGATGTCGGTGGCGAGAAGACAACAACACAGACTTGGGAGCATACCAATAAAGCAGAGATTAACCTCGCTGGTATCAAAATCGGTGGGGAGGGTGGCTGGTCCGAAGCTAAATCACAGACTACTCGTCAGTTGATATCTGTTACCATCCCAGCCGGTAAACAGCGGGTGGCCCTCGTTGGTGTCAACCACAAGGAGAGCAAGGGGAGGGTCCGTCTCAACTACCCTGATCCGTCTGGTCCACCAGGCAAAGACGATTACCACTACGTCTGGTATAAGAATGGCATCGTGTCTTCTCAGCCTACCGAGGACATCGAGTATGATGCGAAGGAGATCAACTGCGGAGAGTCGTTGGATGTGAGCAAGCTGTAAGAGGATGTATCAATAATTTATAAGTTTTCGTATCGGAATGTAATATTTAGATAACTTATCATCACACCTCCATATCTATCATTCAAGTCTACGAATTGGAATGGCATTCTCGAAGGACGAGCTCAAAGATTGCGGAGTCGGAGGGCCTGGTCATGCATGATGATACTAACCGACCCATCAGAGTTATCCGACGAAGTTGAGGGCAGGCCGATTGACAGACCGAAAAGCGGCCATATCCAGTTCACCCTCTAAGTAGCCTAAGTGTGTCTCGACACGATCTGAGCATCTAGGTTGCTGAACGTCCTTTTGGGGACGCCGAAAATACAATCATAAACTAGACACCAACTGAAGTGCAGCGAGCATGAAAACCAGCGACCCGACCCCCTGAGCGTGCTTCAACCCTATAGCGGAGTTCCCACTGCTTGAGCCCGTCTGACCCCCACCACTCGAGCTCGTTTGATTCCCATTGTTCCCTGAGCTACCGCTGCCCCCACTTCCATAAACCCTGACATACGCGATGTCAAAGAAAGCGGTATCATATCCCGATGGCGGACCGAGCACCACATCGAGATAGCAAGAGTTATCTCGTTTAGCCAGAGATGAGCATGTCTGGTTGAATGTTGGTCGCGCGAAGTCTGACAGGACAACGTGAGCCAAAGCTCACAAGTAATTGGAAGGAGGACGTACCACCACAAAGCGTGATATCGAGGATCAGGGACTGTGGTGAGAAGAACTGATCGATATTGCACCCTCCGGTGGGATAGTTGGCGAGGGGGGTTCCTAGAGTCGACGTATCCACCGTGCTAGCACTTGCGGAGAGGGACGAAGGAACGTTCGCCCGAGAAAAGAACCATATACTACAGGGGCTCAGCTTCGAAAATCGCTCATGAACCGCATGCAAAGGAGGACTTACGAAACCCCGCTCTTGGCCATCTCCGTGACGAAAACACCCCCACCGGCATCCGCAAATCCCTGACCGTACGACTTTGGGTCGGGATCCATGGTGATACACCCTTGGTTCTGGTTCGCTAAATTCGAGCAATTCGTACTCGATATTTGGGTAGAAGACTGCACAGGGTTGACTTGATTGCATCCTGTCGTCGTGTGTAGTGAAATCTGGTTTTGTGTAACCATATTAACTCCCTCGAAGGTATCAATCTCGCCTCCGGTGGGCCATCCGGGCGCCTGAGACCACCTAGGTTGAGGTATGAGAATGAAACGCTTGGAAACCGAAGGATTAGCGTAATGCTTACCAGGCCGGCCAGACGGAGCACTGTTGAGAATGAGTTAGCATATAGAACGAGACGAATTGCGGTGTCGACGAAACGTTAACTGACACCGAATGGGACATGATGCATGTCAGCAACCCATACGCTTCCGACTGGGTAAAGATCTAGGGAAACCCATGAGTTATGAACGACGAAACACATGAGAAGCCAAGAGCCCACCTTCAGTGGAAATACGAACGGTGTTCCTCTTCTCATTGAACGCTACAACGGACGAGTTGTCCACTTTGATAATGGCACGCTGGGTATTGGGGTCAACGTAGGCTAGCTGGAGGGTACTGGCTTGACTTTGAGAGACAAAACTGAAATGAGTGTCAGAGAGATGATCTGGCTCAGACGAAGGGGCTATGTTGTGACCGACTTTGCGTCTCCGTTGGTCAAATTATCAGCTAGGATGGATGATGATAAGCAACGGGAAGGAAAAGCCTGTCTGTAAGAAAGACGAACCGGCACCGTAAAACTTCCACCCATTGAAGAACGTTGCTCCAGAGTAGTCTCGAACGAGATTGTAGCTCGTGGCCGAAGCAAAGCCCGGAGAGAGTGTAGGTACCAGCAGGAATGGGAGAAAGTACAGTCGAGGTGTCATTGCGTCGTGTTGGCGTCGTGGATGAAGCAGGTTAGGAGGTGGTTTGGAGGCAAGTTATATATGGACCTGGGCCTCTGGCCGCGATCACTCGGATCAGGGACTGGGACTGGTTGGGGCTATTTTTATGACTGTTGTAAAGATTTTGGAGAATGGCTTTCCAATTCGGTATTCGAGTACCCACAGATTCTGTGCCCGAGTAACGAATAGGTCGAAGTTGAGCTGAGGTCGAGATCAACCTGCGGTCCCATCACGAGTTGCCCTCTCGCCCTGCCACACATGATGGTTCTGCACGGGATGCGAGGTAATGTCGCCCATCCCCAGCTCCATCAAACCGCCGCTCAAGGCCGCAAAAACTATATGGATCTTCCACTGCTGCGCCGGATCCGAAGGGGTAATGGAGGTAATGGTTAGCCGTAAGACTTTCCAATCGGGCTTCGACATCCCATTCTGACCACTCCGCAGCATATTGAATGATTCGTAGGGCAGAAGGTTATTTCCAGACTCGAATCAAGCAAGGAGGGCGTGTGATGCTCTCACACCGCAATGACCGATATTCGAATCACCTGAGACGCTGCTTCAGCTATAATTGAGAATGATCGTCGATCCAGGATGTTGCGGAGATCAGGCTAGATGAGACTGGTGGTTGATATGGTTTGATATGTTAGTGGTCGTAGCGAAAGATGCGTAAAATTCCTTGGCGCTCGTACGTTTCGGTGCAACTTTAGTGAACAGCTCGGGCCGCCGGTGTGCTAGTGACTTCGTCAAGTTCTAAAAGTTCTCAAATCTGACATCCTACTTTTTTTCAAGCAGGCTGAGATACAAAGAACACTTGGTTAATGACAGAGTTGAGCAATGGGTATCCTAGGCCTAGGTCATTTTGAGCTAAAACCATTCATTACACATCCAGTCACCCATCGTTCTCTTCATTCCAAACGATATGTGTATCTTCGGACTATGACCCACACAAAACAAGACCCGTGGGTTGAAAGAACGGTGTGTCCTTTGGTGCCAGGAATTGTAATCAAGATCTAGTTGACAAGGGCAGGATCCCAGTGGACTGCAAAAGTAACAGCAACGCCAAGCCTTGCGAGAACTCCCGACTCTGTTGCGCTCTCAAGTCCAACCATGTGTTTGGAACGTCCGGACTCGAATCGCGATTTAAATAATTCAGGATGAACTGTAGGTGATTGTAGGTGATAGATATCTAAGTATTATGACGTCACTCAGACGTCCCAAGTACATTACAGGCCCATCCCAAGTACTTAGAAGAAGAGCTGATCACCAAATTTCCCTCACAAACCCAACACCAACATGAATATAGCAGATGCAGAGGTCAGCCATACAAGGCTGCTCGCCTCATTCGCCTTAGCAGCCGAAGAACCTCCCCCCTGACTTCCTGAACCTGTCGAATTGGTTCCACTCCCACTGTTCGTTGTTGAAGTGGAATTGGTGCCGTTTTCACCTGTAGAGGTGTTCCCGCTGCCATAAACACGAACGTAGGAGATATCGAAATACGCGGTATCGTAATTGGAAGGTGAACCCAGAACTACGTCAAGGTAACAGGAATTCTCGCGTTTAGCCAGAGAAGAGCACGTTGCATTGAATAGGGGCCTTCCAAAGTCTAAAATACGTACAAGTGGTTGTAGTTGGGGTCACCGATAAGGATAAGATAAATCCGTACCTCCGCAAAGCGTGATATCGAGGATCAGAGATTGTGGTTTGAAGAACTTCTCGATGTCACACCCACCGGATGGATAATTGGCCACGGGCATACCGAGAGTTGAGGTATCCAAGGTGTTAGCCTGGGGCGAGATAGACTGTGGAACCTTCTCGCGGGGGAAGAACCAGACCCTACAGGTCGAGTTGATCAAGACCAACTTACAGCCAGAGAATGTCGACTCACGAGATACCACTGCTGGCGAGCTCCGTGACGAACACTCCCCCATTGGCATCAGCGAACGGTTTTCCGTATGATCTGTGGTCCGGGTCCATAACGATACATCCTCGATTGTCATTGCCCCCTCCGACCGCACAGTCGGGATTACGGACATCGGTTGAGGATTGAATAGGATTGACAAGTTTGCACCCCTGGTTCGTGTGAAGGGAGATCTGGTTCTGTTCGACGAGGTTCACCCCTTCGAAGGTGTCGATTTCCCCACCAGCTGGCCACTTCTCAGTGGGATTGTGAGACCACCTTGTGTTCGGTCGGATGAGAGCTACTGCCTTAACAAAGGAAAATGAGATGCCTTACCATGCAGGCCAAACGGAGCACTGCGCGGGAGGCATTATATTCGTGAGTCGGACGGGTGGACAGAGACGCACGGAGAACTTACGCCATATGGGACATGATACATATCAGCCACCCACACACTTCCGATAGGATATGTATCTGAACATCATTGTGTTTGTTCGGCTGCACAAGCAATCGACAAGGGGATTCTGGACCGACCTTTGGTGTCAATTCGGACAGTATTCCGCTTGTTATCATAGATTACCTGCGTTGTGTTGTCCACTTTTATTATTGCGCGTTTGGTGTTGGGGTCAACGTAGGCCAGTCTGTTGTCTCCTGTTGTTCCCACCTCCTTCGTGACAAACCTACATGGGGAGAGATATTCGGAGGGTGAGGGATAGTTAGGCGTCCCGCATTGCAATACGACAAGGAGGAGAGATAAGTCGTACATCGCGTCGCCGTTATTTGGTTCATCGGCTAGTGTCCATGGCCAAGTCAGACCGTGAGCGCAAGGCAAATAAGTAGACTTACCAGCACCAAAGAAGTTCCACCCATCGAAAAATGTTTCGCCGGAGTAGTCCCGGAGTAGATTGTATGTCGCGGCGGAAACCAACGGTGTGAGGACCAGAAGTGGGAGAAAGTGACGAGTCATCAGTATCTTGGGGGCAAGAACAAGTTGACCCTTTTATACCGCTTCAGAGCGGCGTTTAGAATTATATAACATGGGAAGACATCAACTGGGCGCGACTGTGAGCTATGGATGGCTATCAGTTTTTGAGGATAGAAATGGGAGGAGCACGCTGTCTTATCCGTTGAATCATATTGTTAGGCACGGTACGCGCGCTAGATTTTCTGCCTGGCTCCCATGGTGGTTGGCATCTGTGGAGAGTTCTAGAGCAGTCGGAGGTCGCGATACATTCTATCAATATAGAAGAGGATTTGGTACGAAGATCTTCCTGCGTATGTGGGATGACAATGTCTTGTTGTAGTCTTGCATACAACGACCCCCAGGATATCTTGGTGCGTACGGCGGTCTTGAGCTGTGATGACATGGACAACAAGACTTGTTCATGAAGGTTGCGAGGGACACCGCCTATTGCTGTAGACCTCGTCGGAAAGACACGAGCACCGTGTTGAGTGGGGATATAGACCTACAAATCGACAGGCATGATGACACCCTCGATTTCGCGCTGCTTCAACATTTGAAAAGCACCTACTCTTCATTTACCCGCCAGCCTCACCGATACCGGTATCTTTGAGCCGTCGTTTACGTTGGGCACTACGTGTATAACGGGACGGAGTGAGGTTGACGTCGTTGGAAGTTGAAGAGGATGTCGATTGTTGCATATCTTTGAGCTAATTCGAGGAGTTGCGGGATCAAGCGAGGGATCAAGCGAGAGTTGCAACATTATAGAGAGTTCCTTCAAATGTAGGAGAGTTGGAATATCGAAGTTTCTATCTTGTGCTCGAAGTACAATGACAAGGTTGAAAGGACCGACGGCGCGACGCGCCTTAGCCTTATCACCATCATCATATTCCCACAGCGGGCGCCCAAATATAATTTGGGGACAATATTCACTCAATTCTTTCAGATCCAACCTTGGCCTTGATAAATTCTTATGGCTCGCCTCTACGATGTTCAACAGCCTGCAATGATTTTCCAACAGCCATTCAAGTCGTCGGTGAGCAGTGAGCGGTTCAGCAGTAGGTGAGTACACATACATTGACGTGCAAGCACTAGATTTACTCAGTAACCAAAAAAGTCTCGCTTTGTTCGAATAACAAGATTTGTCACCCACTTTCACCCATCCAAAATGACGATCTCCGGTATCTTCTTGTAGAACTCATCTGCTTCCTCCAAAGCCTCCGCCTTCCCCTCGATATACTTCATGAATTCCCTCACGACGGAGGTAACTATCTGCGTCGTCCTCGCGCCATCTCCTACGCCGACAGATTGCCCTGGAGTTGCGTTCCGCTGCCCCAGACGATCTACCCACAACGGAAAATCACTGAAATCTAGATGTCGCGTCCGGTTGACCTGAAGGTTTCTCCACCATCCGCTCTGTGCTCTGTTGAACCGTGGCCATGTCTGGTCGTAAGCCTTGCTCACGTCCCCAAGGAAATGCCCTTCGCTGGCGATTTCGAGGAACGGTCGTTTCACATCCGCGGGGATAATGCTCGGGTCAGGTTGCAAAGTCTTGTTCAAGAGTTGTATGAACGTTCCGTCGATGTTCCCGCCTGCCTTGAACAGGGCTGCATGGCTGTCATTGGCAGCCATGATACCTGCTGCCCCCGAGCCCCCAATACTATGTCCAAAGACCCCGAAATGCGTTGTGTTGATAGGCGCACCGTACTCTCGGATGAGGGATGGGAGTAACGAGTCGTCCATCAGAGCCAGGACATCTGATAAGCGGAAATCGTAAACTGCGAATGTTTCTTCCGGTGTGGGCGGGTACTCGGTCAAATTGGGATATCCATAGATCCCTTCACCTCCGTAGGGTAGCTGGATGAACGGTGCTTCACCTGGATGGTCGACTCCAATGACAGTATATCCGTATGAAGCCAGTTCGGATAGAATTGCGGTGTAAGCAAGGATGGGCATTCCGGCACCAGGGAGGAAGATGATCGTTGGATACGGAGACGTGCCGTTTCCAAATTCCGGGCTGGTACCCAGCAGAGTAGGGCCTTGGAATTGGAGTCTGGTGGTGAGAGTGGTAAGCATATTCTCTGGAAAGCCTAAGGTGTCGCCATATATCTTGGCGCTGATTGAATCGATGTAGGGGACCGTCGCGTTTGGAATCTGACGTGTAGGAAAGTAGATGGTGGTGAGGAGGATGTTTCCTGGTTTGGTAGGGTCGTTAGGGGTGGTGTGATTGAAGACGTGATAAGTGTATGAGACGTGGTAGGGCCCTGTCGTGTCCCAGAGAGAAATCCCTTGCGCAAGTGAGGGTAGCAGTCCAAGTAGTTGCAGCTTCCATCGAGAGAGCATGGTTCGAAGCACAACGAAACCCCACTGACCAAACCCGAGTCTTTATACTGATTCATTCTGAGATCATTATCAAGCTGTGATACAACAGCGGATAAACACGGTTAGGCTCGAATAATGGAGTTCGTCATAAGATGCCAACAAAAGTTCTAGGGGCCTTTCTCCCTGCACGCGGATCTGCATGTGGTTTTCGACAACACTTCGTTCATGAAGGCTTTATGACTGGATCATGAACACCGTTGATCACATCAACGGTGCAGAAACCTGGGGTTTCCCCTGAAACATAGCGCATATTGAAGTAGGTAAGATTCAGTTCAACCTATAAATAATCACAACAATATTTCGAGTCCATGACCGCCAAAATCTCTCAGGGACGAAAGTACATGGAAGGCCCGCTCTGCCACTACCACTGGCACAAGGACGTGCACGTCTGTCAAACTCTAGTGGTGTCCGCTCCCAAAGAAAGGCTTCGAATCGAAGCCGGGAAGAAGCCTCTGGGGACCCGTCCCGTCCTGTGGGTTTAGATGAAGCGCTTGAGGAGATTGGATGTCAAGATGGTAACCTCCCCTCTATGTTCCTCCTCCTCCTCATCGGATATAGATCCAAAACCATTAAGGGTGAGGTTCTCGAGAGTAAAAAAAAAACATCTGAAGGAAGGGTATCAAGTCCAAATCCGACATTGGGATTGACGCGAGGCTTAACGACGTAGGGCTATATCCGAATCGCAGTAGGAAAGAGGCGAGGGGCGAGATGTGGTCCGACGAGGGAGTGTCGGCTGACGCGCCGCCCAGCTCTGGCATTTGTAGGCTAGGAGCGCGCAATGGTTGAGGAATGCCGCCCAATTCGGACGAATCACCGATCCTTCTGACTCCTGAGAGCGAGGGAGTTGGTATCAGCTTCGACTATACCGGGGTAGCCGATGTTGCGGATATTGCGAATTTCCTCTCCAACCAACGCGTCGGTTTTGAAAATGAAGAATAGGACATCCGAGGACGTACCTCCTTCCATTCTGATCCCATCGAGTTTGGTTTGCGTATCGTGGGTAAAGAGATTTCGAAACTATTGCATGCACTCACCACAGAGACCTTTCAGCTTGAGTCATTTGAGGACAGGTAGGGCCTTGTTAGAGGGGCCAAGACGGGCATCTTATAACGCTGATTTGTAGAGTGGGGCTCACAACACTGTGTAGATACGGTACCAATGCCGACGGTCCCTAGTTGGATCGAAGTCGGGGTGTATCCGGATTTGTCCTTGTGTACTCTAGGAGAGAGAGATCCGATATGAAGGTAGAGGAAAGAGAAGATGCGCGTCAGCAGGGTTGGAGTCACGAATTTCCCTCGCGGTCACGGGAGTGAAGTTAGCAAGCGCCCGAGAGATTAAACCCTTGAATTCCAACCGCCACTATTGACGACGAGAAAGCCTCTTAAATCACTTCGTCCATTCGTTTCTCAAGGCTCCATTGAACTTATACCGAACTGGTCATGCCTGCCTGGCAAACTGGCTCCGATGACTTGAGTAGCGAACCCATCGAACATCCAATTGATGTTGAAGGAGACTATTCTGACCCGGAGGAAGAAGCGGACGACTCGGACAAGTGAATACCCGTCCTTTTCGTACTTGTGAAATACTGATATTCCTCTGTATAGTACGCAGGGCAAACTATCGGATTTGGAAGACTTGGCCCTAGATTTCCTATCTCAACTCTGTCGAGCCAAAAAGAACAGCATTCCATCTTCATCTTCATCAGGATCCGAGAGTGGTGACGACGCCAAAAGCCCTCCGACACGGGCGAGGATACAGATAGAACTGGTTAATAGGTCGAAGAGGTCAATACTAGGGTATGTTTGCTTGACATCGTTTCAATTTGTATACTCAAGGACCTGTTTAGCGACTCACATACCAAATTTATAACATTTCCCCGAAGGTCTACCGTCGGAAGCGCAAAGTCAATCGGTTCGGAGCAGAGAATGAGGTTCCACAATGATTAACACTAACATCGATTCCGTGACAGCACAACTGTTCCAAGTGGTCAACTATATGCATGAGGCTATTCTCGACGATGTCCCAACCACTAAGCGGTCAGTGGCTTCTTCTGCTCATACCCAGCTGAACGAGCCTCTTCTATAGAGATATCTATTACCGAGATGTCCCGCTGTTTAAGAATCAGCGAGTTGTCGATAACGTGAGAGGCGAAAGAAGCACTCTGGTATCATTCTCATCCTTC
>JANHQD010001085.1:0-46275 GCA_024721195.1 Marasmius sp. AFHP31
CTCTGATAACTGGAAGACTCTCGCCCTTCGGAACGCGTACGATACAAATGTCCCGCAGTGGGAAATCGAATGGAATACATCCGGATACCCGTCCCTACAGGCCATCACGATCGATGACTTGGGAACTTTCGCCCAGCCAGAACGGCTTCTTTCAGCCTTGGGAAAATCTCCCAAGCTGGAATCCCTTGCATTGTTTCGCGGCGGATTCCACCCCTTTGATACCTCCCCCATCCTCCCCAATCTCCCTTACCATCAGCTAACGCTCCTCGAAGTCGATCCTCCCCAGGAGCCATGGTGTCTCCAAGCACTGGAGAAGTGCGAGAATCTCTCCACCCTCATACTGCGGAGGGATGTCGTCGTCGCACTAGATGCTGTTCGACCCCCTAGCCCCATCACCCTCGCAACCGTACGACGTCTCCAGCTTTCACTTGACGAGAACCGTAGAGCAAGGCCCCTTTCGCCTTCGCCGCCGAGTGACAACATACTCAGCCTATTATCCCTACCCTCGCTCACAGAAATTTCGGTTTTAGAAGGTGACTCCAGCCTCATCGACTCACTCATCCATCTCATTGACCGATCACCCGGTTGCTCCACCTCCCTCCAATCAATCTCAATCCACGATATCGCGCTCATTGATCTCACCATCGAGCGTTTACTCTCAAAGACGCCAAACGTCACTACGCTATCTCTCCACGGGCTCTTATTCCCTCGGATATTCACTTCACTCGTTTCCCTCCCCAACCTCCGACATTTAACCGTTTCGCAATCCAATAAATACGGTGCTTTCCCCTCCCCATCTACTGTTGCGGCTATAACAGATGTCATGAGTACGCTTCGGCTAGTGTCTCTCCGTTTGAACATCTGCACCAACTCGGTCGATCGAGGTCCCGTCGAAAAGCTCAAATCCAAAGCTCGAGTGTATCACCCGAAAGTCGACGTTTTGGTAGATTATTTCACGGATTCCGGGGTGGGGGGTGTAGGACCTGGTATAGGTTCGCATCCAAGTGGACTCGGCGAAACCGTGGATGATTGGTTAGCTCAACCTCGTTATCGCTCCGGAGCAATTGGCAGAACGCTGGTGGTAAAGATACATACCCGCGTTGGACCTGTTGTTAATCTGGTAGACCAACTTCCGGATATTTGGGAGACGGAACCGTTGCCGGTGATAGCTGAGGTGAATGGCTCTCTCGTCTCCCCGTCATATACGTCTTTTAACCATTTAGTACGTTAAACAGACTTTGCCCCTCCTCGACGACATCTTGACGGTAGTAGACGATTTTGATGTGAATTATCTTGATTGCGCAGATGTGAGCCGTTTCTTATACTTATTTAGGTCTGAACTGGTGGATCTGTGCTTACTTTCTTTCCGAATCTTAAGGACTTACGATATCTGCAAAGCATCGCTAACTGGGACGTGTACCCGTGGAATGTAGTGCCTCACCTCCAGGGAAAGTTGGCGGCTTTGCTCGAATGGTTAGGCGATGAGTAGCAGTGATCGTGGGCAAGAAGGCGATGTTTCTATATGGTGCATAAAGATAACGTAAACCTTAGATGTGAGTCCGGAATGTAACAAAAATGTCGTTAGACGAACGCGAGAGTTAAACAGAGGCGGCTGGAAACAAAGGAGCAGGTGTATGAAAGAATGTTCGAGATGAGGTATAGATAAAAGGAGATCAAGAAAAGTGAGGGATGTATGAGAGCCCTCAGTAGTAGGGATAGCCATCGTCAGAATCTTCATCCTCATCCCACCCATCCAGGTCATCGTCGTACCCATACCCTCCTCCTCCAAAACTCTGGGTCACCGTACTCCCAATTTGATTGGCCAAGTGTTCAGCACTATCGCAGTTCAACTTCCTCGTCTCCTTCGACGGCACCAACCAAAGCCCAACCGACAAACTCGCCCCCTGTCCATGCTCTTTACGCGCAAGCATCCCCGAATAACGAGCGGAAAACGAGACGACACCCTGATACATCACTTGGGTCTCTTCACCACCCTTCCAAACGGGAATCGTACTCATCTTGAGTTCGCCCGAGATCCCACTAATCGTACACATATCTTCCTCCAAAACCAACGTAGCGGAGATCCCTTCACCCTTCGGAATCGAATCGGCATCCTCGGGGAAGAACAACTTCTTCTCCTTCGCGGTAAACTTGAGTTCGGTGTGACGTTTGAGAGACGCAAGCCCGATCTCATATCGTTCATCTCCCATGGGCTCGGTGAACATCCCAGATGAGAGTCGACCGTAGCCGTTGGTCGAGGTGTCGGGGGGTACGCTGATGGCGATTTGACCAGAATTGTCGGGTTTCGCTTGATATTCGAGGATTTTGGCATGAAGGGCTGCGTAGTCGCCGTTGGGTTTGAGGGCTTTTTGGAGGAATGGGAGTTGCATCGCGTAGATGTCGAAGGCGCCGCCGGTGAAAGGAGGTGTTGTTGGGGTCGCCTGTGAGTGCTGTCAGAACAAGCAAACGAGAACAATGAGGTGAACATACATGAACATCCGCGTTGACATCCTGAGTAGGCTTGGCCGTACTCTTCGTCGCAGCGTTGGTGGCAGTCGGAGCATTCTTCTGGACAGCCTCAGTCGAGCCAGAGCTATTGTCCTGAGCATTTTCAATACTGTGAGACAATAGAACAAAGAAAAAAATAAGGGGTAACGCACTGTACGTTGTTTCTTCTGGGCAGGTGTCTCTGAAGTCTTGTCAGACGATAACGCGCCCGCTTTGGCGTTCTTCCCTTTCTTAACTTTGTCCACGACATTTTTCTCCTTGTCTGTGTCCTCGTCGAGTGCCTGCAATCAGCTCAGCGCATGAACATGACGAAGAAAAAAGTTGAACCATCGACGTACCTCAACAGGACGCTTTCGCTTAGAAGACGATTCTGTCTCCTTGTTGGAAGCTCCAGACGTGGTGGCATTGGCTTTTCCTTTCGCTTTCGAGGTCGTAGCTGGAGCTTTGCTCGTCGTTTTGGCATTGCGATTGGTGGCATTGCCGTTTTGCTTAGCAGAACCTCTGGTCTGAATGAGAGATATCGAGACGTCAGTCCCTGTTCATCATATAATAGGATAGTAAGAGAGTGAGTACGCACCGTAGTAGGCATTGTCGAGAGAAAAAAATGCGAGTTTAGGGATATCGAGCTGGTTGTTGGTCAAGTTGTGAGAGTAGAGAGCTAAGAGCAAGAGGGGGCTTTTATACGTGGCAGCCTATTGTGGCATATTTTGTTTCCCATGGTGACTTTGCAAAGTTCCCGGTCAAGCTCCCCAGAGCCATTGTAATGGCAGAGAATGGCAGAGAACAAGCCAGTGAACAGGAGCTTAAGGAGCATGAACGTGACGTAAGACAGGAAACGTGAAACGGTCACGCTGTGACACGACGCGTCAAGACGCGTACATTGGTTCTCACTGACGCGTCTTGGCCACATGATGGTTGTGTAAAATACAAAATCGTTCTGTAGAGCTGAAGCTCGAGGTTTTTTTATTCTGAAACTCGATATAACTACCGACTCCAATCTACTCGTACCAAATTGTCCATGAATTGTCCGTGAAGTGAATGTCCGTAAATGTTGGCCTCTCATCATAAGTTAAGTCATTACCATAGTCGTAGCCTATCTCGACCTCAAACAATCAGGCCTTTCTCCGCAGCTGCGGGAGACCGCTCGTCACGTCTCTCCATCTCCATTGCATGCGAGTCTGTAGGTTCCACTTGCGAGCCAGCCTTTTGCTTCTTCTCTTTCTTCGGAAACTCGCTCTCCTCCCCTACGAGGACCGTTCCCGGATGGAAGACGTTGAAGACGAACATACACAATGTCATCGGACCGGCTTCCAAGATGTAAAATGGCGTCTCCTTTGTGACCAAGCCAGACTCAAAGCCTGAGGCGAACTCGACGAGGCGGTAAATAATACGGATCTGGAGCAATTGATGATGAATCAGCGTCCCGAACAAAGTCAATGGAAGAAATGACGAACGGTGATGAGGATGAGAGCGGCGTATATCGGCCATAAAACCTTCTTCCAGCTCGTTGAACGGTACTGTTCGTGGTCGATAGCTCTCAGCTTGATTTCACACCGGACGGCGACGGCGAGGAATAGCAGAATAAAGAGCTCCTGGACGCCTGTAACAACCCGTGTCACCATAGGTGCAGAAAATAGCAAGAGTGTATCTATTACGCACCTATACCAGCTTGATAAACTCTCAATCCGATCGTAATCAAATTCGAGGTATCATCACCGTCCCCGCGAGACTGAGCAAGGACAGCACCAGCTGCTTGAATGAGAAAAGAACTAAGAGGGAGAATATTGGTCAGTTCAGACCAGTGAAGAGAAGCAAGACACTCACAACAAATCCAAAAGCACAAAAACAAGCGACATCCTCCTCGCACTCACTCCAGCAACGCTCTTCTCCGGTATAAAATAATGAACCACCCTCCCGAATACCATATACACGAACGCGTTGACCCACAACGGAGCCAACTGCACGAGGAACTGGGAGGGGACTCCAAGCCCCTCTGGACTGATATCGTACCGGGAGAGAGCTCGCAAAGCATAGCTCGCTGTCTCCCATGTGCCTGCCATGATTATTACCCAGCAGAATGGTTTGCGGTAGTGGATGGCTTGGATGAGGTGGAGGAGAGTTGAGAGGCCGAATAGGGCGGCGAAGACTATTGCGGCGGTGAAGTTGGGGCAGTATGGGTAGGGGTAGTTGGGGTCGTCGAGTCCTGTGGGAAGATATGTTGTTTTTAGTGATCAAAAAGCTCTGCAAATGAAAAACACTGACTGCAAACGAACTGAGGCATGACGAATGAGAGGGTGAAGGGAGTGAGGAGAGTAAAAAAGATTATAGGCGTATATATACCGACATTTTCTCTGTCATTGCTCGTTCTTGCCTGCAGGGACAGCTTTCAATCGTTTCATCAAGGTCGCGCAGTCGAACACCCAGTGGCGTACTGCGGAAAACGAAGGATTCATCAAAAATAACACTAACGCCTGCTGCGTAGACAATAATCAACGAACCTTGGACCCGCAGCCATGTTACAGCGCTTTCAGGTCTGATTGAGGTCAAGACTCTATCATTTACACAGCCTTCGTGCGGACCTCGCAGGCCATCTACCTCATAATCAGGTTCGTGCTATCGTCTGATTGACGACTTCTGGACTATGGTCGCCACCAATAACGAGAACTATTATTCCTACGAAATATCTCTGTAAGTATGAGGACCAGGAATCTGTGTGAGCATGCTAAGAAGGGCAGATTTCGCCGGGGTGGCGACATTTGATTGAATTCCTTGGCGGCGTGTGTATGAAATTTTCACTCTTCCAGGTTTCCAGAAATTGAGGGCCGACATAAAGCGAATTAACGAGATCGAGCTTAGCAAAATTGAACTTTGCCTGGTGAAGGTGATGGCAAGAAACAAGAACGACAACGAGCGCTAATCGGATTCTCGGCGCGGATCTCATGATCAACGAGCGCCCGTTTTGCTCTTTCAACTTCGACGGTCATGTCGAACGATCTACTCGACCGCTATCCCGTCACTCTGAATATATTCTGGATAGATCAACGCATCAGCATTCTTGCTCGAGGGGTTAACTATGAAGATACTTTTTTCGAAGTTCTTTCAAGGCTTGAGCTAGGAATTCATACCAGGAATCCCGACAACACGTTCATTCGCTGCACAGTCAATGATCTTCGACTCTTTCGACCATTTATGACGCATGATCTACCATTTTTTCTTAAAGGCCTATCATCACACTAATTTGTTTCAAAGCCGAAGTTTCCAGTCCCAATCGCACCAAACAAGGAGATAGCCAGTGCCGTGGAGAGGCTAGGAGATTTGGAAGCGAGTTGTCGGGAGTGGCCTCAACTTGCCGTGGCTGGGAAGGTGATTGGTCTACCTTTGGACAAAGAATCGATACATGTCATCCTAGAAAGTACGTGACTGCATCTTAATACAGCTTTCTATACCTAATTGGATTCTTGGCTCAGGTCGCCCACGCCCTACAGTTACAATGTATGCTTCGGTTGGAACACAGACGGCCTTACATCATCAGGACAACAGGTTGAGGCCGGTGAGAGCTTCATGTCTCTCCTTCAAGACCGCATGATTGATTGTGATTTAGCTCACCGACAGTTCCGACGTCGATCTCGAGATGGAAGGCCCGTTAACCAGCCGGTATCGCCCTATACCCCACGAAATACTGTTGGAAATCTTCCGCTACACGATTGTACCCTCCAAATTGTTGAACTATGGATCCACCGTTGCGACCCACGTTCACGTATACGAACAGATTATTATACAGAGGGAGAGTCTCCTTCTGGTCTGCCAAAGATGGTATAATGTCGCTGTCGAGGTGTTCTACAGAGAGGTCCATTTGCGGAGCGTTCTGCAAACTTTCAAGTTCATCGAAAGTCTAGAGACTTTTGGCAACACCAGTCGACAGTTTTTGGTGAAGGATCTCATTATACACGCTGTTGCACCGCCCGCCGAAGAACCAACGTCCGCAGGCATCGTGAACATTATCCGTCGGATTTTTCACCTTTGTGCCAATCTCTCCAGGCTCTCTTTCTTTCCCATCGCGCCGGGTTGGAGCGGGCCCATCGTCTCCTCGGATATAGAGCTGAACTATTCACCCGTACTCCCGAGTGCTCTTTTCCCGAGCAATTACTGCTTACGAGAGCTATGTCTGGGCTCAGACGCATTACACTACCTCTCCGATTACTTTGTCCATTGTTCTCATTCACTGGAAATCCTCGATTTGTGGGTTGCCTCCAGGGTCGTGACCCCAGCACTGTCCATTCAAGGCCTCGAATGGCCCCGTCTAAAGTGGCTTCGATGTCGTTTCTACCAGAACGGGGAAGGTGCTAATCACGCTCAAAGCGTCGAATTTGCTAGGTCGTTCAAGACGCCGCAACTCGAATCTTTGACGCTGTCGTGGGCCCCTTATATTGCTGGATCTGGTGCGCTCGCGAGCCCGTTCCCAGTGTCCAGCTTGATTCCACTCGTCGAGGTCAACAGAAACCGACTTCGCTACCTCTGTATGCACGGTTTCCAGGATCAGTTTGAACGTGGTAATGGAGTCGCCAGTATTCTTAAGAGAGCCCCCGAGTTGGAGCACCTAGTGATCGATGCACGCCTTTTCAATGTTCCTGCTCCCGGTGCGCATCCAAGCCTGAAGTATATCGATATCTGGAGCGGGTGCAGTCTTACGGGAGAGGACGCCCGAAGGGCGGAAAGTGGAGGGATTACTCTCGATATCGATGAGAACAGGTTTCCATCGTTGAAGAACATCCGGGTACTCGATAAGGCCCTCCTTTCGACTGCAGCTCACGTTGACCTTCCATCCATGATACCTCAAGGGACAGCAGAATATCGCTTTCCTGGATTTGTCGATATTGCCACTACTTCGGATGGGAAGGTAGTTTACAGGAATGACATGTTGAACCTCGAACATCGTTGGGATTGGGAAAAATTCGCTCAATACTACAATGAAGAACTTCGTCATCCCGATTCTCCCATGCCATGGTATTATCGAGGATCGGCGCGGCTCGGGGGAGAAGCGGACGACAATGAGTCGTCATCAGGTTCAGAGTATTTCTCCCCTGACTCGGAGTTCTCAACACGTTCTGCAGACGAGTACGAGTATGCCTCAAGTACTGATGGCTTTTTCGAGTAGAGTCGCAGGGGTTTTACACATGTATCCTCATCCTTGTAATCGATACCACCTACAATATATCTTTAACTGATAAAATACTAATAAGTAACTATTCCTCCGCGAGTGTCTCCCTTTTCCTCAGTTCTTCTTCTTCTTCCCAGCAACGGTCTTCTTGGCCGCTGCTTTCTTCCTCGCTGCGGCGACCTTCTGTGCCGAAGTCGCTTTCCCGGGAGTAGTAGTCTTCTTAGCCGTCGTCTTCTTTGCTGTCGTCTTTTTTGCCGTCGTCTTTGCTTTCTTTGCGGGGGAGCCACCCGCAGCACCAGAAGCAGGTCTCTTCTTCCCAGCCGTTTGAGCTGGTTGCTTAGGCGGAGGTGGAGCAACAGCCTTGAGGGCCGCAGCACGGGTTGTCGCTCTGAGTAGGGTATCAGTCGCAATTCATGTGTCGGGATAGACAAGGAGATAGCGTACGCAGTAATTGCCCTTCCGATCAATGCGTCGTAGTCATTGACAAAGTTCGCGCTGAAGGATTGGAAGTTGTTTGCCGTTGCGATCCTGTCCATCTCAGCTTTGAGTGCTTGAGCGGCTGATCTAGCGTCGGATCTGGTCTTCGTGAGGTAGCTTGCGACTCCGAGCTTCATAGTTTAACATGAAATAATCAATCACAGGAAATACTAGAGTTAGAACGGGCTTCGATGACTCACGGCAATCTTCTTCGCTCCGTTGAAGCTCGAGCCAGCGATGAACTTGCCTTTGGCGTTGTTCACAGTCGTGTCGAGGAACACAAAATTGCCGCCCTGGGCAGTGTTCAAAACTCGTTTGAACGCCGCAAAGTCAGCTGGGCCTGTGGCGCCGTTGAGGAAGTGATTGCACATGGGAGATCCGTCGACAAATTGCTTGGCGACAAATTGGGCTTCGACGACATGATCTATATGTCAGGTCGCCCGAGAGCCGAGATTAGTATGTTTGACCTTCTAATTCGAGATTCGAGGGCACGTACCACACTGGAGACCTGCCGCTCTCTGTTTGTTGATCCGTTATTTCAGGAATGGTTCGATGAGAGAAGAAAGCAGACGACTCACCCCACCAGCAACCTTCTTCATATCCCCGCTGTTGAGGTTCTTGGGATCCGAGAACACGAACTTCCCATCGGGGCATTTGTTCTCAGAGACCTTGATTCCGAGTTCCCCGCCACACACACATGGAGACTTCCCACCCTTGGGACAGTTTTTAGCACGCCGTTCCAACTCATGGAAGGATCCCTCTGGGATGACCATTGCGGAGGCTTGATGAAGCAGCACGGCGGCGACTATGACGAAACGCAGAGAGAACATGACGATAGGTAGTGAAAGATAGACAGGAAGGAAAGCGAGGAGAAAGAGGCGAAGAAAAGGAGAGGGCAGGGAAAAGCAGAGAGAATGGCACCAGGCTGGGGATTGATTGAACGATGGCAGTCGGTTTAAGTAGTACCACAGTAGACGCCGGTATTTCGAGAGCCATGTGAGCTGCCAACGCATCCACAGCCCGTGCTACTCAGCTATTCCAAAAACAGACAGTAGTTTGAGGAACTATGAATCCGAATACACCACGGTAGGTACATTACTCAATGGAACGACGACGGCGGTGGGCTTTGACATTTTGTATCGGGGAGGGCGGGTAGTGATTGGATTCCAGCGCGCGAGTTGTCCTAGTCTAACATTGATAGATTGAATTGCCGCGCCAGTGATTCTAGATTATCCGATTCCGTTTTTCATGCTGTCGCGCGTTGTATAGAATCGTTGGGAGAGTCGGGCATGCCACCCTAGAAACTTGCTTACAATGAAACCCTAAACATATCCGAGACATCGGAAGATCACTGGGTAGGTGGCTTCTATACGCATTGTATCTAGAGCGAGCATGTAGTAAGTATAAGATCCAGACAAAGGTGAGTGGATGTCATAGTTTGCACGCACCAGCAAAGTATCAGATCGCTCGATAGGAGGAACGGTGAAAGGAGTGGCTGTGGCCGCGCGCATCGACTAGAACTTGTCTCCGGTATCTTCGAAGTTCGAGCCCATTGGAGACCGGTATTCGCTGTCTCTAACTGAGAATTCTGGAACCTGTACATGGATATGATGCCGTTCACGATTGTACGTAGGGCTGTGGGTAAACCGGTAGTAGTCAAGCACCGATATTTGTAACAACAACTATCATTGTTGGCATCAAGTTTCAACCAAGCTGCTGGCACAGGACCGGCCGATTCAGGCAATATTCTGTCATATTCTGGTGATTAGTATACATGCCACTCAAACCCTTGAGCTAGCCCTTGTCCTATTTTGGCCACCCTGAAGGCACATCCCTCTCGGATAAAGGCCGCGAAAGGATGGTCAAAAAGATAAGGTTGAGCATTGGCGAGCGCGACAGCCGCCGGGGAGACAAAGATGAAATGCCCGGTAGTACCAAGAAGTAACCAGAGCACACTCTCAATCCAGCGAGAGAGAAAGGGTGCTTGCTCAAACAGCACAGTGGATGAGTAGCGTCCAGCATCCAGGAACACGTATTGAGGAGCGCAAAATCGCCACAGTCGTCTCATGTCCGAGCACGGTGAGCGCCATGCACGGGTATCGTGTGAAAGAGGCAGCAGCCAAAGAAGTGCATATCCCGATTTCCATCATAGAACGAGCTGAAAGAGTTTGACCGCTTTGGAAGACCCCTCAAGCCAGCAAGGTTCGAAGAAAACTGACAGCTTATATGTGGGTATCGATGATTTTGTGCTCATAGGGATAGCCCCACAACATGGGGTGCCTTGAAAGAACGTGAATGTGGAACTGAATTAGGTATTTTGTTACTTCGTTGAAGAAAGGTCGGATGTGCTCCGGATGAACACGCACCACTGTACCCAGACCCCCTCTTCTCCCTCTTTATCATCGTGAAACACAAAAAAAAGCACGAAGAATCCAGCGGATGTCACCATCATGAGACGGAGGTTAAGCTTGGTTTGGTTTGTACCACTTGAGAGGACCCCTGGGAGATACGCGTTCGCGAGCTGGAAAGATTCGAATTCCTGATTTCTTGAGACACATGTATGGCGAGAATTTGGCTTTAGTGTTTGTTGTTTGGGAAGAGTTGAGCATGAAGTCGCCGACAGACGCCAGAAAATGTCGCTTTTATCGATTGCGAGAGAACATCGACGTTCGGTACAATGAGGGTGATTGGGTCACAGCCACCTCGACCTCTGGGCGTCAGATTAAGCGCTCAACTTCTTGTTTCTTTCATCACCACGAACGTCAGCTCCTTTTTCCTGTCTTTTTCTCACTCGAGTAGGCGAGAGCTATGTACCCTGTGCAAGAGGTTCGTTCAATTTTTCCATCTTCTATTTCGTCAATCCTGTTTACTGTCCTTTTTTGTCGCCTTGAACTCATGATGCATTCACCAGGCTCAGATTGTGTTTTTCCTCGTCTTCTGAGGAGACCGCCATGCCCCAGAGTTAATTAAAGCGAATCTGACGAATAGAAACTCGGAATCGAGTCATGGATAGCAGACGAAGGGAAAAGATCGAGTTCGAGGGGCGGAGAACGACATGTAGTTTCCAGCCCAAGTCGGTTCCAAACGGCAACGAAATGGAGACGAAAGTGACATCTCAGGGTTCGCTGAAATTGTGTGATCTGTGGGTAAGATCTACACGTATCCTATCCCTTCGATGGCTGACATGCAGTGGAGGACAGAGGGACGCATTGTGCAGTCTATCATACGCAACTAAAAAGTACAGATGCAGGTCGCTGTTCCGAATAGGAACACGTCGCATCGAATCATACCAATCAAGACAAATGAGAAGGCCTGAATAGGATCAACCATCTCGGAGCATTAGCCCATCATCCCGGTTGAAGCTTGGCGGTCACTTTCACTTCATCCTCCCTCTCCCCTTGGATAATCACAGTTATCGACACTGTCATCCTCGTTGTTGATATCCATCGTTATGCTACGAGTGGTCTTATGCTCGCAACGTGCACCAGGCTCTCTTGCATTTCCGATAGACGTTCGGTGCGATGTAGATGCTTCGTTGCTATGGCAGGCTCGGATGAAGGTGTGGGAGGCTCAGTACCTATCGGGAAGTTGGTCATTGGTACTGACCCATAAATCGAGGTCTTGGCTACTTGATTTCGTGTGGATCGCTAATATAGTCATCAGTTCTACAGCCCCCTCTTTCACTGGCGCCAATAAGAGGTCATTCTGAGAAGTAACATGAGTGTTTACTAATGCCTCAGGTTACCTATGCTTCTGCCAAGAAGAATACAAATCTACTTTCCGCCGTGCAATTTCATAGGGTGGGTCTTTCCCGCTTCTGGTTTAGCAGCTGGAGTCCTTACTCATTCGTCCCGAACTCCTCACGACAGGGTTCCATCCTCTTTGCATGTCTGCCGCTGGTCAATGCGTACCTTCGGGTGCATTGGTAGCGATGCGCTGGTAGCGAGCCGACTCGTTATGTGTAACTCGCAGTCGAGGGTTTGGGAAAGGGCGAATCCTAAGCAGATTTCGGAGAAATTTGTCAGAAGTGACTATGGCTACATTTAGGTCTATTTAGATTGGAATCAAGTTCGAACGTCCATTTCCCCCCTCCCCGTATGGCGTGTTTGACTCAGCTTCTCCACATCCAACATCCAAAGAGAGTCGTTCATGACGCCTTTCTGTCCCTGGAGGGTGCATCATATGGACTCGACCTCCAGGTTCTTTTGCATTTTCTCCTTAGGCGACTCGCTCTCTTCTCCGACAAGCACCGCACCGGGATGGAAAAGGTTGAAAAGGAACATACCCAGTACCATGGGAGCGGCTTCCAGAATGTAAAATGGTATTTCCTGGGTGGCGCAAGCTATGCTTGCAGGTGGCCAATTCAGACCTGAAACTCGATGAAAACTCGACGAGACTGTAAACGATACGGACCTAAAGAGATTGATGTATCAGAATTTCGATAGAGGTCAATTTAAAGAGATAGAAGCATACAGTGATGAGAACGAGAGAAGCGTAGATTGGCCAAAGAACCTTTCTCCAGCCCCCTGAACGGTGCTTTGTGTCATGTTCAATAGCTCGCAGCTTGAATTCACATCGGATGACGATGGCGAGGAATAGCAGGATGAAGCATTATTGAGCGGCTGTCACAACCGTGTTCAGTACACATGCGGACGTCGAGTTCAGAACGTCTGGGACACACCTATACCGACTTGGTAAATCCTCAATCCCAGCATGACCAGACGCGAAGTATTGTGATCAACTTGAAATCCGCGAGAGGATGGCGCCAGCCGATTGAATGATAAACGACCTGTTAGGAAGACTGGTTAGTTCGTTCTGTATTCTGAAGATGCGAGGGTCCTGAAGAAAGATCGGAGACCGGAGTCTCGTATATATATCTCGATTGAACTCATAGCTGCTTAGATTTTCTCTTGGCTTGTTTTCGTACTGGTTCCTACGACGTGCCTCAACGGACGGCCTTATTTGCCGGTCATACAGCCGAGTACTCGAACTTCCACGGACATCTGGCAATACGTTTGGGTAGCGGATTGGGCCTTGAACCACCCGATTCCTTTGATCAGAACCAAAAGGATGAAACACTCACCTTCAGCCAGAATGCTCCGACGTAGCTGCGTAAGTTTCTTGGGAGGCTTCGGGAGTTTGGGGCCTGTGATATTGCATAAGTTAGGCACGATCAGGCACAGGAGCCTAAGGTTAGTTGTCGTAGTCGTTGGACGACTTCAAGGAGGGACTGAGCGGCCGCGATCAGGAAGAAATCCTATTTTCGCACGATCGTCGGGGTTATTAGAAATAAGTGGCTGAATTCAGTACAGATTGGAACGGAGATTGCGGCGACTCGAAACCAAAACGCACTGGTGACCTCTCTACCAAGAGAGTACCCTTCAAACCTTCCCAAGCCAAATTAGATTTCAAGATAGTCATCATAGGAACTACAAGAACGGAAGAAAATTGGAGTAAAACTGAACCTTCCAGAAACCGCGCACGGAAAATCGCCGATAAATGAATATCATGATACACTGAAAATGAGCGAGAGAATACTAACGAAAAAGCGAAAGCGAGAGTAGGTCAAGAGTAGCATCCGAATAGCATGCAGCAAATGGAGCCACAATAAATACGGCAAGCAGAATCCGTCATCAATGAGGGATCGAGATATCGGAGATGAGACGTTTAAGTATACTGTGTTGTAGAGACAATCGGGGCTATGGCCGTCGAGCGTAGAAGTTGAAGGCATCAAGAAACTCGCCAGCCGAGTGGAATGGTGTACGGTCGGAGATACTTACAAGATAAACTCACTGGAGCATGGTGTGGTTCGATTTATCGTCCGCTCGTGAACTACTCATGACCAGCCCCATTGGCGTGGATAGGCACCAAATTGCTGAGCCCATTGCTGAGGGTACGGTTGGAATTGCGGCTGTGACGAGAACTGGGGCTGAGCTTGGGCTTGAGGTGGCCATCGCTGAGGGTGGTGGACACAATCGACCAGCCAAACCTCGTCGTTCTCCTGCCTCAGCCCCTGGAAATATAGAGCTGACGCCCCAAAAACGGAGCCCCTCGAGGGTCTTCCAGTCATCGGAGCCGTCTGCTGACGCGCTAATACGTTGACCTCGTCGGCCGTCAATGAGGCCTTCAACATCTCATAGATCGCTTCGAGTACATCGATGCATCGAATTCCCTCTGGTCGGACGAGATCGTAGGTCCAACCACGTTTGGATGCGAAGACGAGCGTCATGTGGCGAAGGGAACTATGAACCGAGGCGGGCTCTTTGAGAAACGAGCTGGCATCCTCGTAGCAATAACGGGAATTGTTGTAGACCCATGCAGACAGCACCGTTTGCTGAGCAGGATGTGGTAGCAAGCGCATCGGGATTTCTTGGCGGGGATGGAAGCGCGGGTTGAACCCTTTCTCGTAGGATGCGTATTCTTTGGGACGTCTCAACTTGGAACCACCGCTCTCCTGGTCTATGAGGAGCCAATTCAAGGAGATCTCCGAAGACTTGAGCGGAACTGTTAGGTAGTGTGTTTAGATGTCCAATTAGCACGAACGAAAGTCAATGTCTCACTTAATCTCATTGGGCCTATCCCCATAGCTCAACGGACGAGTTAGCCCACTGACAACTCCATATACTACCAGAGAAACTTACCAGCGTGAGACGCAGGTGGATGACCTATATCACTCATAGTCATGCCCGTACGCGCGACCTGGGGACCATCGTCGTCATCGCCAGTGATATTAGATCTCTGGACAGCTGAAGGTCCTGCAGGTAAAACAATTAGCATGTGGAAATTCTGCACCGTAGATCTCGCACCATTTCGCCTGTTCGTGGAACCTGGTTCCTTGAGAATGCCCTTTCTCGGTATCATGGCCCCTATCGGAAAATCAGTGAATAGACATAAGGCGCGCGGTTCGGGACTAACCGTGAGCCGAGGGGGACCTATCATTGGACCGTGTACTTGAGGATGCGTTATGGCTTGTACTGTAAGAAAAAGGAGGAGGGCTCGGAGGAGGCGAGGATGTCGGAGTTCGGCTGAAGGGTGCGGGTGTTGGGCGAGATCGCCTCGAATAAGGAGTGGCAGACGACGAGCTCGAGCTGGTAGACGGAGTCAATGGGCTCATAAGAGCAGTCAAAGAAACCGGAGACGAATAGGTCGAGGAAACGGTGGAGTTGGTGGCTCGAGAGCTCAAGCTAACAGGCGGGCTACTGGGTGGGAGGGTCACACTGTACATCCTAGGTGCCCTTGGGGTTCCGGTGCCATCAGAGGGGTAACTCATCGTCTCCAAGCTCGTAAAAACGAAGCCGAGTTCGAATAAGAGGAGTTGTAAGACAGAAGAGGGGCTGAGCGACGATCTCCCCGAGTGAGGTTGGGGGATACTAAAGGCGCGATGTACGGCTGGTTGGTAAGAACTTTATTCGAAAAGTCCAATGTAGTGTAGACAGAGTCTTGTCCGCTCCAATCGCCAGGGACCTCCCTCCCAAAATCCATAGAGGTTTTATGGCATCTCGAGGGCGTCATCTGCGAGATACTTGAGAGAGCTTTGTCCACCGGGCTTTCCATGTGACGGATGTTCCACCTAAAGTTCGCCACATACGTCCGCATATCAGAAAAGAACCCTACATCTTGACGCCCACATACAAATCTGGCCTTAGGCAGGCCAGTCATACACGGGCGACCCTCGATATATCGGGTCGGCTATGGTTTGGCGCTTGTGGCCACATAGAGATTTAGGGCGTGGCAAGCGTGAAATGTGGCTGGATCTGGTTTCTCAAGCTTTAAGAGGAAGGTACCAAGCGAGTTGTGCGGCCCTGACAGGCTCAACCTGTGGGGCCAGCTGGGAATTTAAGAATGGAGTGGGTCATCTCGACAACCTGAGAATTCGAACTCACCAAATCGGAGTCTGGAGACAAAATTTTCTCAGGACTGACAGAGGATTTGATTTCACAGAAAACGTCCTGAGTCCCGCAACGAGAGGCTTGAGCATTGGACCCACAATACGAGGTAGTCACGGACATACAGAAAAATGGTACCCTCGACCCGACCGGATCGCTGGGGTCATTCTTAGAAAGAGTCCAACCTGATCAAGTGTTGATAGGACATACCGCGGATATCTGACACCTAATAGCCTCCGAGAAAGTATACATCCGCCCAAGTCGTCGGTTCAACATGAAAAGGCATCACAGCCATGATGAAGGATCCCTTCGTCTTCCATCCTCTGCTCCCACATCCTTCAGCTAATCGCAAGACGGCTTCTCCTCTGGGGCAGGCGCTGAGCCCGACAGATCGCCCGTAGGATGATATCGCTCCGTGGTATTAATAGTTGCTGTTGGCCGCTGGTTGCAGGTAAAATCCGTCGTTCTAGTCAGGCATTGACCACCCAACTCTAGAGTACTAGAGTTCCTAGGAATCGCCACTGAATATGTGCCAGAAGTTGTCGTGAAGTAATAGTAGCAGAGGAAGATATGCCAAAGTTATGGCATACTTTCCTCAATGCACGCATGATGAGTGAGATTCTGCCCCCCACGCCCTGTTTCACGGCGGGAAAGTTTATCCTGACTGGTGCACTACTACTCATTGACGAATCCCACGACCGTCTGAGAATTTCAAGCTTCAAGAGTCCAGCTCGAAGTTTGTTGCGCATATCTTGTCTGGCAGTAGCGTGTTCGGAGAGTCGGACCAGAGCCCCACAAATGGCATGAGGAGTCGACTAGGCAAGCGGAACCCAAGGAGTCGGAACTTGAAGCTTGAAGTTGGTGGCTGCCAAGAAAGCGGAGCTTGTGACTGACAGTTGGACTTCTGTACCGCCACCGGATATTACCGGTGAATGACAATGTGCGCGTGATCGATGACATGACATGGACATCTGACCTCATCTCTGATCTCACATTTTCGGCCATGACGCTCAAGCAACATTGAGGGATGCCCATGGTCCCATACTTGAGCTGTACGCAAACCTAGAAGCCCTGGACGGCTCCGTACAGGCTGTTATATAAGGTGAGAAACTTACTCGTTGAAGTCCCATCCGAGCATATACTACAGATTGTAGCAATGTGCGACATCTTTGCCAATCTCGGTCTCCGAGCCTCCGTTTGACACTAAAGATCAGCCATGGACTCCTGAACCACACGATCCTGTGTGAGAGTGGGTGTTAATCTTGTCGACTGACCCTGACAGATCTTCCATGTCGTTCCTCAGCGATAGATTGTCCTTTGTGAGTTCATTTGGTCGATCGACCTTCAACGACTGGCCAATGGCTCCCTGTCTCCCATTGTATGATGGATTCTATTGGGTTGGTTGGGACAGCATACATCACTTTGTTTGGATGATACAAACAGTTCTGCTTTGAGGATAACCTTCCGTCGACTTCATGCTGGATCAGCTTACTACTTCAGGTCGTACGCACCTCTTGTTGCTCTCATGCCATTCAAAGATGCAAGATGGCGAGGAACGGCTCGGCGCCGCTCAGGAATCATGCATGTCGTTAAAAACCCTCGTTTGACACCCTTTTCCACCCGGGTTTCCTTCTGCCTTCTTTCCATGCCACAAACCATGGCCGCTCTCACAACCTCGCAGAATCTCGACGACACCATCGGCGCGTATCTTATCGGCTTGGTTGCGAGCTCTATGTGTGTATTCATTTTCAATGCAATTCCAGTAATACTTGCGACATCCACTAACCTCGGGTTCAGTTTGTATGGCATCATCTGCAATCAGGGATGGACCTACTTCCTCACTTATCATGATCGACTGTTTCTGAGGGGTACTGTAAGTAATCTCGAACTTCTGCCCTTTCAATTAGAGGAAACTAAATCTCTCTCAAGGTCATTACCTTACTGCATGTATCGTGTTTCTGGTCAGAATGCGACGCTCACATTGGACACCTACAGGATTCTGGTGACGATACACGCGGCCTTCCACACGCATGCCTCGTACATCATACTGGTCACAAATTTCTCCAGATTTGTCGAACTGGACCGAGTTTGGTGAGCCCAGGGTGAACTACCTAGCCCATTTCGTATTCAGTTCTCAATTCCAAGACTTTCCATATAATTAGGAGCTTAGTCGTGAGACTCGCATTGCCTACATCTGTCCGAACATACAACTGACAGAAAAATCAACGAACTCAGGTTACGGTTCCCTTGGAGGTACGTGAATACTAACCCACTCACACTGATAATATTTCGACCCTAAAAAACTTGACAGGGCGTTATTGTTGTCATCTGCCAGATCTTCTACGTGATCCAGGTTTACCAATGTCAGTGGTTCGACCGAAATTTATCCTTGTGAGTCCTGATGCCAACGATCCACCTGGTTTAACAGTGGGAAGAAAGAAATGGATCGTAGCGGTAATAATAGGTACGGTCTTCCGCTATGCCACGACTGCATGTACTTATAGCTCAACAGGTCTCACGATCATCCAGATAGGTTTGTCTTCGTGTCCTGATCGCACGAAGCCCGCCCTTGAATACAATTTTGCCACTTTGCACTACAGCATTTAGTTTGGGTAAGTTTCTGAGTGTCTAGACGAGGATATTTCAATCATAACATCCAACGTTCATCAAGCACTTTGTGTCAGTGTTCTCAAACGGAATGTTGAGATTACAAAATCGCGAACATATCTTTCAGCGATCATTACCGGACGCCAGGCAGGTACATTTGCCGGCTCAAGAAAATCGAGGCCTGACGCTATGCACAGAAATATCTAATCATAGTGCCTTTGGCGTCGACAATTCCAGGGGACCTCCTGTGTGCCGTCGCACTGTGTTATCACTTGCGAGCTAATTGGACCGGGGTTCATCGGTGAGGAAACCACAGTCCACACGTAACCTCGATTGTTGATGTGTTCTCTTGCAGGACGGATACACTCATACAAAGACTGATGATATACGCCGTCAGCACCGGGGCTCTTGTAGGGTACGTTAGGACGCACAGATACTCAAAAGGCTGTTGCGTTGAATCCCGGAACCTCTCTAGTGCAGGAGTGGTCACTATCTTGCTCACCGTACGCCTCATCCCCGTTCATCTTCATTTCGAGTCTCATCGCTGCTCGGTTGGTGAATTAGATGGTCCTCCAGCCCGACTCGTATGTCTTTGTTGCGCTATTTGAGGTCTATGGAAATCGTAAGTTTCATAAGATAGCAAAAACAAGGAAATTCTGACCTTTGTGCGCAGTATACGTGCTATCGTTACTGGCGAGGTGAGACCACAGGCTGTACAACCCGAGTCCACGACCGCAAATCTGACGTTTCCTTCGTCTAGACTCAACTCCCGGGTGCCACCAAGGCCCGGAGGCAATATCAACTTTGTAACCGACGAGTCGCATTATTTAACAAGCCTTAGGGTCGAACAAGGGCCTCAGGACACCGTCCAGACAGTCGAATCGGTCACGAGCGTACGACCCAACCAAAACTCGAAGGTAACGTTGATGTACGAGGCAATCTCACCTGTTTTCTCATGGCCTCCTCGCAGAACAATATGGACAGTAGGAAGTCGTGAAAACAACGCGCTTTGTTCAATATTCCTACCAAGCCGCAGGGCGGCTGTTCGGCCCTCACACGTACATCTTCTGGACACTATAACGAGACTCGACCATTCGCTTTCAGACTAGCGGTGAACATTATCGATGTAAATAACCTTCCCTATAATCGAGGGTCCACAATCGTTCCATGCACACTAGAGGTTCATCGCCGCGAGGTTCTGCTACGTCCAACTTGAGAGCTCGACAACAGCTCCCTTGATCGCTGTTTGGGATCCGTAAGGCTTCTATTCAAGCCCGACGAGTCTTTTTGACCACTTCGCATTGTTCCGACATTGCACAAGAACGGATGCTAGAAAGATGATGAGTTAGCTATGGGATTCCGGGGGTAAGAGGTGCCAAACTGACCTGTAACAAACTCGCGGCGGTCGGTCGGAGATCTGGTTTGACGTTCAGTGTCTGGTTGAGGTAACTGCGCATCGGAATGGTCGGTGGGGTCGGATTTTGGAGGACATCCAATAAAAGGTCATCTCGTTCTCGAGTAAGATCTATATGACTATCCCACATCGCTGTCACATCCCAAGAGAAGTCAGATAAGAAAAGAGCGCAAAATGAGGCGAAATATCCATACCGATACCAAGAAGGCCCAGATCCCAGATATCTGCTTCGGGCCCAGGCATTCCCTGACGGGCCTCTGGCGCCGGTAATGTTCCTTTATGTGATGAAGCATTTGGATCATCGATCATGGCGCCGAGCTCTGGAGGTCCGAAAGCACCGTAAGTATAATCGTTTGGTGAGAGCAATAAAAGATAAACACACTCAATCTCACGGTGAGGTTCTTTCCAGTCCCGAGCAAGACATGCTCCGAAGATATACTCCCATGAACGATGCCATGCTTATGTAGATAATGTACCGCTTGCGTAATATGCCGTATCACGTTCGCTAGAAAGGAGTCTTTTAAACCCCCAGACTGCGTAGTGCGTTCGAGAAGTTTGCTGAGAGGCACAGATTCCTTCATGGAGTCCATGACAATCCAGATGTGGTTGTCGTGCTGGAAGAGATCGACGTAGTTGAGGATATTCGGGTGATGAAGAAATCGCATATCTTGAAACTCGTCTATGAGACGGCTGAGGCGTTTCGTCAAACCGTGTTGTCGAAAGTCGACCTGTTTTACTGTAACCGCCGAGTTGGTCCCTTTGATTCGCCCCGTAAAGAGGTTCACTGAAGAGCTGTACGACTGAGGGTGAGGGGAGGGTGTAGAAACATGAAGCGGACGACTTACCTCTGCTGAAGAAGCTCAAGGTGGTGATACATCCTGTGTGGATCGGCATGACGTCTGACCCGTTTCAAACATTGCGTGTACTCGTCCTCCACATCTTGGTCCAATAACAGTCGCACGGTAGCGGTACGGCCACCGCGAAGTGATGAAGGTTCCTCGAGGGTAGCAAACGGTGTAAACGGTCTTCCGGGAACATCTAAACGGTGTCCGTAGGTTTCGACGCCCTCAAGCGTACCGGTGTTCCTCTTGCTCTTCATCAATTCCCGCAAAGCATTCACTACTTTGCGGCTCTTCGGGCGAGCATCTTTATCCACCTGCCAACAATGCTTCACGATCTTCCAAAGTGAATCTGACGTCATCTTCTCGGGTCGTGCTGGCCGAGCTCCCTGGAGGATCTGGGTGATAACCTGGCCTTCGTTTCGAATGTCCGCAAAAGGAGCGTTTCCGGTGTAGACCTGAAAAGTAATGAGTTCGGATAAAGATAGACGTGGAATGGACTTTTCACCTCAACGCAGACACAGGCATATGCGTAAATGTCACTTGCGAATGACCTCCTCTGCGGCTCTCCATGTGCGTAGAGTAGTTCCGGAGCCATCCATCGAAGCGTGCCACCATGATCAGTCGTACTTTGCATCGTTGCCTCCGCAAATATGGTAAGACCGAAGTCTGCTAGACGTGGATCACAGTTCTCGTCGATGAGAATGTTGCACTAATGTTAGAGGTCAGGTCAGCGATGGTCAACATGACACAAGACAGATTCATACGCCTTTAAGGTCTCCATGTACTACCCCTTGTGAATGAAGATAGTCAATGCCCTGAATTATCTGGTACAGCTGGGTAAGAGTCATGGATTAAGGATGTGAAAACAAAAACTCTGAGAAACGGAGAGACACACGAGCTTGTCGAGGTTGCACCTCGGATTCTTCCTCAAGAACTGGTTCAGAGTCCCATTCACCATCCAGGGGGACACCATACATGGCTGCCTCGGAAAGTTCTCTGCGTCTATACCCAAAAAAGGAACAACAAACTCATGCTTGAGCTTCTGCCATATCAACGCCTCCTTGCAGAACCGCTGAATCAAGAAAAGTTCAGCGACAGAATGAAGATTGGTGGAAGAATCTCGTAAAGTCACCTTGTAGATCCTACTTTTATCCGCCTGGGTCTGGAATGTACGAAGCATCTTGAGAGCGACGTTCTTCCCTTGATACACGCTGGTATAGACATCGCCAAAGGTACCTCCAAGGTACCGTTTACTCGTGACAGGTTCGACACCCGATATGAACATCGTCTCCGGAAGGTTGGTAGACCGTTTGGATAACTGGATGAGAAGCTTTTGCATCGCGGAGCGAAGAGAACTGTCTCGTGATATCAGGCATTGTTTGTTTTCGTCCAGAATCTGTGATCGGGACGGGTCAGGGTTGGTGGGGAGCGGGAGAACGTAAACATAACATACGTGTTGCAGGGCATCCATGAAGGACTCAGCGTCCGCCCCGCGCAGCGATAGCGCGACGTTCCTTTCCTCGTCCGTGCTTAACACTACTTCGAACAGCTCCGCCACTTTCTGTTCATCTTTGGCAGTCGCTTCGAAGACCTTTGCGTAATTTGGAGCTTGGCCGGCGGTCGAGTTCAAGTTGAGCATCTACCGGCGTTGATTAGCCTGTGGTATACGAATACGACTCCCGAGGATGAGGGCATACCTCAGAGAGCTTCTCCCGATATCGGTGGCTATGAATGATGGAGTGAACGGCTCCCAGTGGGATTTCCGACTCCGTGGGCGCATCGGTCTGTGGCACAGATAGAACACTGAGGGTGTCATCTGTAGATCTAAGTAGAATCGGGTTCAGTGCCAAGCCAACGAACCCGTACTCTCACATACCCGATAGAACTACGCCGAATCTCCCGTTCGGCGACTTCGAACAGATGCTAAAAGAGTACAAGGGTGAACACTTGTTGAAAGTTGGGTCAAGGCAATGCGTACGTACAGAATAGATCTAGAAGGGTGGGCACAATTCAAAGTCAAACCCAACTAAATACAAAGCGCGTACCTCTTGTGGAAGATCTAGCGAGAAAGAAAAACCAACCAGAAGTTAGCTTCCCGCTACACGAAGTATGAACGCTCCAGCATCAAACGTACATTGTATTGGCTTGTCCAAAGTTTGTGTGTGCTCCTCTTGCATCGAGGGTTCAGGATCAGGTGGTTCTTGAGGGATATCTGGGAGGGGCATATCCAGTAGCTCCCTCCTCCTCCGCTTCCGTTCCTTCCTTGCACGTGCGTCATTCTGAGGCTTGAGACCCAATGGAGACGGTGCCTGTACCAGTGCTCGTTCGCGTTTAGCCGAAAAAGCAGCCTCAGACCCTGATCCAGAGGACGCTGTTGGTGGTCGGACGTGGATTTCGAGTGATGTTGGGTCCGAGGTTCGTTTCTTCTGAGGAACCATTAGGCCGTATATGCAAGATAAGGCGACTGTGACACGCACCTCGTTCATAGCCCAAACTTTGGGAATCTTAGTGTCCAATACTTCCTGAACTTCATCGTCCTGCTCATTATCTTCATCGTCGTCACGTATGGCCGTAAAGCTGGGTAACGGTGGCCGCGTGGTTGGTAGATGGCGTTTGCGTACGGATCGAAGGAGTCGTGTTATTCTGGGTTTGCCGTTCCTTTCGCTATTGTTATGTGAGCTGACTGTCGCTGAAACCTCCATCCTAGGGTAATGTCGCTGATAACGATTAGTGGAGCGGCGGGATGTAGTTCTAGAGGTTTATACAAGCCCAGGGCTGTACGCGATGGGCTGTTCCGTCTTGCGTGAGAGATAGCAATAGAACTGGAACGGCGTTTTCAAGCTATGCATACAAGGCGCTGTGGGAGGGAAGAAGAATCGCGCTGAAGGGCTGCCTCGAGGCAAACGAATACATCAGAACGGGGTGCGAAAGTCACTCGATGGGCGTCAAAAAGACGGCCCAGATGAGATTGATTGAAATTTGAATGGCTTCTATAGTTATTCTCTGTTCGTCATTCCCACGACTGCGTAATGGGCGTTGAAAGGTACTTTACACGGGGCATCAGGTGGTCATTCGTTATATGTTACAACGGGTATTCATTTCCGTAGTTTTCGCCTAAGCCTGTTGGGAGGTTCTTCTCTGATAATCTCGAGGAAGTTTGACGGTGCGACTGGACGAAAAGGTGAGATTCTCGATAGCGAAGTAACCGAACTGAAGCTTACTTCCTTGCCTCCCATCTTGGGTCCTGGCTGGCCACCACTTCTTTTCCAACGTCCTCACTTCCAATATGTCACCCTTCCTCAAGCTCAGCTGGTCGAGTTCAGGATTGACGCTTAGCTCCCCGGTCGTGGCTTGCGGTGGTGGCGAATCTGTGATAATCACCGGTCGATACAAGCGGCAAGAAAGCGCGACCGAGAAATACTCACAATCAAACCGCGCCCTCGCCCTCGCGGTATACGAGACTTCCGAGCTCAGACCACTTTCTGAGTCGCCACCAGTGCCCGAGCCGGACAAGATGCTCGTCCCCATGTCGTTCGATATTGGCTGCGTCAACCTGGAAAACTGGGATCCCATATCCGTCGTATTGACAGTACCAAATCCAAATGGCGGATTAGGGGGCCTGAACTCGTCGTTATCAGTTGCGGTAGCGACTGAAGGCGTCTTGGTGGATGATGGAGCTATCTGTCCCCCGCCGCGAGGCGGAGAAGCTGGCATCACGGATATGTATTGATGTTGACCAGGTGAAGTGGGATGCATAGGTACAAAGGATTCATCTTCGAGCGCGCGTGCATTTGTAGGTGGTTTGTCGTCGTACTCATATACATCTTCAGGTCCATGCCTATAAGGAGGGTTCATATTAGGCAAGAGGAATCCACTGGGAAGTAAATTAAAAACACGTACAACGTCCTCCGAATCGCAGACCCCTGATCCGCAGTGAAGTACACTATCCACACCAGATCCAAGATCACCATGATAATCCACGCGGCACTGAGCATTTGGAAGACAGTATCGTGAAAGCTGAGAGTGGCATTGATTCCAATCCCCCCGAGAGCACATGAAAGGACGGCAAACGCTGATATTGTCGACCGGTAGAGGCTCGCCGATTGGACGTCTACGAGGGTGTAGATTCCCCCGAGGTTGACCACCACTTGAGAAACGATGCCAAACCAGAGAACTCCCACCGACAAACGTCCATCTGAAAGACGCCAAGCCATCAGGGTTTCCAATACTGAGCAGAAGGTATCTCGAGTTACGCACGTTCAACAGTTGCTTGTATCTGACATATCAGAGCGATGAACCACAGCGCCTGTGAGTCGTGTCAGAGTCGTTGAGGTCCGTAAAAAAAACGAGCCAACTCACGCCAGTGACGATACAGGTAGAGAGGAAGAAGGACTTGAAGATGGTGAACATGAAGATGATGAGCGCGCTGTTCGAAATCAATTCAACATGGAGATCACGGTACCAGAGTTGTAGATGGCAGTAGGAACCCAAGCTGCGTAAGCGAACGTAAACCGGCCCTGAACATTTTTGCAACAATTCAACCGGGTCCTTTCCGGCCCGACGCGTTGACGCGTAAGTATTCTGTACATACCATAAAGCGTGTCAATCCCTGGTCCAGAAATCAGAAAGCAAATGGTAATTGTGGGCAGATACGCGAAATGAGCTCGCTAAAAAAGAGCCAGCAGCAACGCTATGCTCGAGCTGGATCTGAATTGAAGGGAAGAAGTCAATTGCAAGGGTAAGTACAAGAAAATTGAAGCTACTCAGATATTCAACATGGAAGATATTCGGGAAATGAGTCTGAGTAAATGTAGAACATACCCCCACGTCTGTAGGTATCAGCTTTACGAGATCTCAGTAAAGGTTGACAGTACTATGTACTTGGCAGTGCCAGAGTGTAAAAGACTTACCTGCCGCGCGAGCTCCTGTTGTCATAACTCTTTTGACCTTAAAGTCCTACGAGCTCATCGGGCCGTTCTTGAGCCTGGCATCGTCAGATTCCTGTCCCAACTGGCTGACTGCTGGAGGTTTCGCGTATTCGGGTTTTGATTGCCGTTTCTCCCACAACATTGGCATGTACTTGCTGACAAGAGAAGAAAGCGACGGACTGCGGTAGTTTGGCAGTCCATGAATGCCAATATGGAGTTCAATGTGGCTTCCAAGCCGGAGATCTTCAGCAAATATGAGGCTAATGAGAGGTGCCGGTGAGCGCTTAACCGAGTGGTGGTACGAAAGAAAGGAAGGCAGAGCGGCTGTGCACTTGGCGAAGCCTGTCATTTTCGATTTTGACAACGACGATCAGCGGTCGAAAAGCTTTCCTCGCAACATCCATCACGCCCAGCACAGGTAGCTCGTCGTTATCGACGACAACCACTCCAAGATTAGTGGACAGAAAATGATGAGTTTGACAGATTCTCATGGTCCTTTCTTTAGCCTACTTATGATATCGGCACCGTCAGGGTCTGGATCGGGTGCAATACACATCATGTTCCTCATATTCATTGAACTCTAATTTTCAGCTCGATTCAAAAATTCACATCCTTCCCTGTCCTGTCATCTGGCAAGGCGAGCCGCTCTTCTTTCTCGCTCTGAGAAATCCTAGAGGTGTGTTGTTCGCTCTTCCTCAAGTAGGCTGATAGCTGGACTGACTAAGGTCTGAAGGGTTTCGAGCTCTACAGATGATCCTGTCAGTATCTGGGTGAAATGTCCAGCATATTGTCACTGGTCCACCTTGTCCGCCGTGCTTCACCGGAAGAACTACCGCTGCCAGACGTGATACAGACAGCGGCGGGAGCCCAAGCAGTCAATCGCAGTTCAGGTACGCCGTGGGGTCCTTCAAGGTTCTTTGAAGCACGAAGTTGACATTGCTATCTTTCTGTCCAAGTTGCTGCACTGGCATTCTTGCTGTACGATATCTGCCTGACATTTGACGACGAGGTGCGCCTGGATTCTAGACGCTGAACCCAAAACATCATTCTGATAGACCTTCAGGTTGAGCTTTTCTGGCCGTACGAGCTCTGCAATCATGTCGACAATGGGAAGATGCTAATGATCCACCTCACAGGCGCAAGTGGACCTTCATGAAGTTCAACTTTTTCTTTGTCCGCTACATCCCTCTCTTCGTCCAGATGTTCGTAGTCTCTGCCTTTTCCGAGTCGTGCCTCTCGTGACTAATCGACTCTGCTACGAGCAGTCCTCTACTCTTTGTCGGCACAGAGCTCACGCCTTATTTCCACTTCACGGACTACGACTGCTTCATCTGGCAGGTTTATCAAGGAGTTGCGTCTGTATGTATCATCATGTCCTGCGATTCTGTTCTTCTCGCCCGCAGTGCGTCTTTCTACTTTAGCTCCATGATCCATTTTTTTCATCCCAGCATTTCGGTCAACAGTATATGCACTCTATTACCACAACGCTCGGATACGCTACCTGGTCTCCATCTCCTACATTCTCGAGATTGCCATGATGTCCGCCGGCCTAGCTCTAGCACTGCCCGGCATCCACTACGACGAGAAATGCACAGTCATCTTCGTTCCTGAATCTCTCATCGTCTACGCCGGAGGCGCCGTCATCTTCCAGACCCTTCTCTTCGGTTTGACCCTCTACAAATTCCTCGCCGGCGTCAGAGAAGGCTGGAGAGACATCCCCATCGTCAAACTACTGATGAGGGACGGTACATGGGCGTTCTTTTTATTATTTAGTAAGTGGACTGATCTAAACTTTACTTCTTCTCGGCAAACTGACATTGATTTACGCTACCCTTCCCGTGTTTCCCTTCATTACCATCTAATCCCGCCTCCGTGCAATCAATCAGTCGAAATCGTCGCGGAAGTCTCCCTGTACGGCCTCAAAAATCATGCGTATGCAGGAGTACTCTATGCATGGTTGCTCACCGGATATTCCGTTTGCGTGCGTATCTTTCCCTCTCCGCCCCCTTTCTTCGTAACCATTTACGATCTTCCAGGGTTACCGAATCCTCCTCAACATCAATCACCTCACACGATCACCCTGGAGTTTCAGTGGAGGCAGTCAGACTCTTACAGAGAACCCACAATTTACGAGTAACGCGGGCGATACGGATATCCCCATCTCCTACGAGTTGCAGGAGTTGGACCCACTGCCTCACGAGACAGAACTCCAGGGTAGTTCACGACTGGGAGGAACGTCTGACCAGGACATTGCATCTTCATCACGGACGCCAGTATGATATGATGCTTGCTTTGGGACTATTGATGATGTATTTTTATCTTTTTACGACACTCTACTTCACCAACATACCCCCTGGGCGTCAGTCTCCTTCGCGCATCCTTGTTCCTGAAGTGTCCTTTCAAGTGACGTGAAGCACAGAACTGACGGAAATACGAGACTAGACAATACATTGCAAAAGCAAAGTCTCTTTGTGCTACTGTACAGAGTCCTTGATTCCTGTAACGACAAGGTGGGGTATGTACGTGCGTGGATAACAAATGGTGCAGGATGTGATAGATCGTTATATCATAAGTAAAAAAAAACAGTCAGTGCCCTTTCTGACCAGTGTCTTGTTCGTTTGTTCGTGAATAGCAAATCCGCACTTCCCCCCCTCACTTACAGAGGCACCTCCCCAGAAATCCTAACATCCCTCGAACTCCTCCCGACCACAACTCCAATCCTTCCATCAGGCTTTCTCCACCCCTGATCCACAACGTCCCATATAGACAAGTCGTACCTCGACAACGTAATCTCCACCGTCTTGCTCTCTCCCGGCTGAGCAGCGATATTCGTGAACCCTCTGAGAACCCTCGGTGGCTCTCCCGACGACCTAGGGAACTCGAGGTACAGCTGAGGAATCTCCCCACCATACACCGAACCGGTATTTTCGACGGTAAATGTCGCTCTAAAAGCGGGTCGGTGAAGCCTGTGCGTGGCGTTAGGGGGGAACGTCAGGAAAAAGACATAATTAGAAGTCGGACTAACCAGATAGCGGCAGAGGATCCCACTCCAACGGGAGACGACTCTCCTTGTGCCCAAGCGTCCTCGAGGTCAGCGTAGGTACCATCATCACTGGGTATAGCCTCAATGTCGAGGTCGCTGTACTCCCAATCTGTATAGCTCAAACCGAAGCCGAATTCGTATCGAGGTTCAATGTCGTTCTATCACGGGTATGAGGATGACGGTCATGAACTGGACGGAAAGGAGATGAACTCACCGCATCGAAGTGTCTGTAATCGATCTGCAAGCTGAATTGTACGCGATGAAGTCAGTCATAGACTTCTTGAAGCCAAGTACGCCAGAAACCACTCACCCATCAGCATACGGAATTGCAATGATCTCTTGCTCTCCCCCTCCAAGCACCAACCCCGACGAGTAATCCTCCAACCTCTTCGCAATCGTATACGGGAGTTTTCCACTCGGATTCCAATCTCCATACAACACATCAGTAATCGCATTGCCCGCCTCATTGCCCTGCAACCCAGCCCAGAGGACAGCAGTGACGTTCGGGTGGTCAATCCAGGGTTCCATGATGATGGGCCCGACAGCGTTGACGACGACGATGGTATTGTTGTTCTGCTCGGCTACGGCGAGGACGAGGTCGTCTCCGCTGCGCCAGGCGGTAAGGTTTTTCCTGTTCGAAGAGTTAGTCTAGGTTTGTAGAGGAGGAAGAGCCGTTGTGGAACTCACCTGTCACCCTCGTTTCCATCATAGGTGATATACTGTTCACCGGAGTCAGACGCGATGAAGACGAGAGCCGCATTCTGCTTGATAGCCATGTTGCCTGCTCGCGGAAGATTGAAGTCGTCGAATGACCAAGATACCGTCGTTCTATGCCTCCTCGCTCTGCGTTGAATGGCTTCATAGGGCTAAGTATATAAAAAAACAGAAGCACAAGTCAGTCATCCAGATCGAACGGAAGCGTAAAAGCTCAGGTTTCAAACTCACCGAGATCAAATACGTGAAATTCGCGGTTCCACTTCCCCATCCCATCGCCAAAATCCCGCCATTCCATCCTCCCTGATCACTAAAATTGTTCGGTCCAATCTGAGCAGGACCAGCGTCGCTACCAGCCAAGAAAATCCGACGTTCCTTCCCAGTGAGAGGCAACCCTCCTCCACCTTCCTTGTTGTTCTTCAAAAGCACCGTAGAAGCGGCTCCTATCGTTCTAACGATCTCGTCATGGTCGTCTTGAACGTCGATGCGTTCGTTAGTTTCTTCATTGTCCGGTTTGAATGCGTCAAAGTTGACGTGAGGGAATGAGGGGTCGTCTTGGCGGAGGAGGTACCATCCAGCGAGGATACGGATAGCTGTAAAAGGACAGGTTTTGACAGGTCAGACGTCGAACTAAGAAGAAGGGGTCAGTATAGAGCGTACCCATATCATCGACTCGAGCTTCAGGAATCGTTCCATTCTGAACGTAGGCCGTAAGGTTTCCTCCAAAGTACGAATCACCACTGTTGAAGGTGACATCTCCAGGCATAGTCATCTAGAGTATGCACCTCTCGTTAGTACCGACGAAAAAGTCAGCTGGGTGCAGAATCACGCACGTCAAGTCCGGTGATAGCAGAGATGGTGGACTCGGTTGCTTGCCAATCAGACATGATGACTAGTTCGCAAAGGAGGGGGGGAATTAGCCCCATGATCTCCCAAAGGACAAAAGACGATGACAATACGTACATCCTTGAAATCCGTACTCGGCTTTGAGAATCTGGTTCATCGTTCTGTCGTCTTCGCAGGCATAAGTTCCATTGTTCAGGTCTAGTGAGGCGATCGGATAAGGGGGCGCTCTTTGCAAGACGTAGACTTGCGACAACTCACTGTAACTGCACATAACACTCGCAACACCGGCCATCACACTCCTCAAGAACGGATGCGCGTAGATTTCGTGAGCAGTCCTATCATCGACAATAGAGCTCGACGTCGTGCGTTTGTGTTCTTGTTCGCTATGGGGCGCATGACACGATCAGCTCATCGAAAAATAGACCGGACAAAGACGACTGTAGCTCACTTGAAGATGAAATGCTTCGCACAAGCCTGCACACCTGCCTCCTGCATTCCTAGAATAGTCTCATACGCGGCTTCACCGGCCAAGAACGGATCACCGCCGAATCCCTCCCAATTCCTACCGCCCTGGGCCACCCTACCCATGTTCATCATCGGCCCAAGAGCGATGTTAACACCTTTCCCGACGTGTTCCTGGCCCATAGCGATACCACGCGCACGAATAAGCTCGCGGTTCCATCTGTAAACGGCAAGACAATGAGTTTGGGTGAACCGGTGATACTTGGGAAAAGGGGGAGCAGCGGGAGAAGATGTAGGTAGACTGTTTCAACAATGATCGATACGAAGAACGAGGGACAGCGGGAAGTGGGAAGTGAATCTGATGAGTCGGCTAGCCACTTACGTTGCTGCAACATTGATAGCGGCTGGGAATGCAGTTACGAAGTCTCCAAAACGAACACCCAACGGCGAGTCCTGTATGGCGAAAGCAGTCAAGATCCGAAGGTATCGAGTTTAGGTGGGATGGGTGCAATACGAACCTCGAGGCAAAGCCCAGGGAAATCCTCTATAGATGGGATATTCCCCTATTAGAAAGGATAAGTTGAGGAGCTGTTGAACTTGATCACGAGGCTAAACTTACGACACAACGTCCATTTTGCCATCCAACACCAGTCGTCACGTTCACTTTTTGCTCCAGAGAAAGCCCTGCGACCTGGACAGAATCGAGGAAAAGTAGTTAGTCCAAGTCCTATTCAAAAGCGCAGGGTCGGGAGAACAGAAAATAGAAAGCCGGCGGCGGAAAGATAGCCGTGCTTGGCACAGGATCGATGATGAAATATAACAAATTCCAATAGATTTTCCCCATGTTCCAAAAAAACCGGGGCTTCCATGTGGGTTCCAAGTTGCCCGTGGGGACATGTGGAGGGGTTCGTTTTCTCGTTCTTGGGATCACCACATTCGCCGCTCGCGTCATAGACCATAGGCCCCTCAAACGTAAAGAGACAAATGGTTTGAAGGCCACCGAACACGCACCTTGGCTTTCGCTTTGTCATAAGCAGCCGCCCATGCCTTCTCAAAGTTAGGAATCACCGACTCTCCGACTTCTGGGGGCTCGCTCGGATCGGTATCGGGAAACACGCCTGGAATGGACGTCTGAGATGGTACCGGGAACGGGGTGAACGTGTAGGGTCGAATTGGGACCGTTTTGCGGGTTACAATCGCCGAGGAGGTCGCTGTTTCGTCTGCGCCGGATGTGGTGGTCGGAACAAACGTGGTGGAATTGGCGACACTGCTTGTGGCAGCGACCGAAGTAGTGACATTCGAGGCGCCAGAGCTCGTGAAGACTGACGAAGTCGCTGTGACAGTCTCGCTAACAGACGACGAGGACGCCGACACTGAGAGTTCCGAGGTTGAGATTGTCGATGATGGCACGACGGAGGATACGACGTCACTGCCGGCGCTGGTAGCTGAGACTGAGATGGATGAAAGGACACTGGACAGAGTCTGCGACTCTGGTGGAAGGAGCGTAGTCTGCTGAGCGAGACAAAACGGAAGGAGGGCCACCCAAAGCTTGAAGGGAGCCATGGTGGTGGTGGTTTGCAACAAGCCTATCTCAACGGTTATAAACCATTTTATCTCCACACGAGTTCACCGGAAGCGTTACGTAACCGACAGGCGTGATCGAGCAACCCTGTCTGTCGTCCGCCGCTTTGTGGAAGTTTCGAGCCAATTCAGGCCAATTCGAGGTCTGTCAGTAGGCTAGAAGGGCTTGGGGGACAGTCATTAATTGTTGACATCAGAAAGAAATTGCTCACCAGTACCTCGCCCAGCCACAACCTGACTACATTTCTGATGAATCTCTACTGGGCGTTGTGCATGTGAGCTTTCAACTTTGAAGGTATATCGGCATCAACCCAAAATAGCCAGCTCTTGTACCGATCCGGCCTTCACAGTCCAGAGACGACATACCGTCAGAATTCAAACGTTTTAACATTCAACACTTGTAGTTCAAACATCCGTGTTGATCGTACTTCGAATCAAGCTGGCAAGAGCAAGAGCATGTTCGACTCAGCCGCGTGGAACCATCGTGGAGTGCGAAATAACGATCCTGATGGCTGAATAGGGTAATCTATAGAAATCGGAAGTGTATGCAAAGATGAGGCAGAATAGTAAGAGGATAACTGACTCATGGCGCACCTCAGCCGACCGAAACTGCGAACGACTCAAGCGTTCGACCCCTGTGATCATCATGCATCAACAATAGTCAGCCACACCCGTGACAGTACTTGAGTGAAACGGAAGGCTCACCGAACGCCTACTGTGGAAGGTAGCCACTCAAGTAGCATCGTGTAACCGGCGGCAGCTCGTCAGCCAGATTCTCTATACACTACAGAACCAGAGCAACTTCTTTATTGAAGCTACATACGCGTAGGGGAGGCGATAGACTCATTTTGATTTCCCTGCCTTCGCAGCCCACTGGGAAAAGTCAAATAAGCGTCGGTATCTAGGCATCGGATTGAGAAAGGGTTGAGACGGCTGTATCATAAGACGCACCAGACTTATTCTCTCAAGTTACGGCCATCATTGTCCTCCCATGAGCGGGGTATGAGTTTCGTAAGACAGGACAACTTGCCTGAACGATGTTGATGAGTACCAGAAGCCAAGAGGAACGGTCCCCGTTTACGAGTAGCATGTGCATGAACCGTGATAATAATCAATGATCTTATTTGTAACTTCCGCGGGAGAAAAGTCTGCATTCCAATCATCGATCGAGATACTTCCGCCGTTCCGCGTGACGTTCAAAGCTGTAAATATCATCCTAAGGCCGAAATGTTTATGAGGATGATATCTCGACGGGTAAAAGGAGGGAACGAGCCCACCCTTGGAGTCATAATCAATTCACAAGCGATTATATGGCTTTCCCTGCTCATCGCATCTTCTATTGCCTCTGGGAGCCTCCCGGGGTCGGGATTCTGCAAGATCCTGTATCAGGAAGAGTTTTGATCATGAAACAGTGAGAGAAGGACACGTATATGAAGCGAAAGACTTACTGAGATTTCCTTGTTCTTGAAGCCCGCGAAATAAAGTTATGTGAGCGTACAGGGCTCCGTCTAGAACTATATATTAGACTGAAACGGCCAATGTCAGCGGTGCTCCCTAACCAAGATCGTATTCAAAAGACGTACCGGAGATTTGTGCTGTCAATATCACCCTTTCATAGACGCCACATCAAGCTCCTACAATAGGACAAGCCTGGATAATGACGATCGGAGCGCAATAGAGACAGCCCTCATCCGAGCGTTGCATGAGCCAAAGCACTGATCGGCGTCGGACATTCTGCATCCGCAGGACAAAAAGTCTGAATTTCAATCAGTCGATCGTACTGTTGCTGTAAAACTGCGTGGAATGTCAAGTTGCAAGCGCTGTCCTGAGGAAGAAATTCTCAGCGGACTGGTATTTCTCGGCGGAAACTGAACGGACGAACCCACTCCCAGACTCGAATTTCTGCGCAATGCCTTTAAGTTCTCAATATAGCTCGTTTTCTGTGATGTCGCCATTCCTAGAATCGGAGTCCTTCGATAAGTTATGGTATGACTTCCCCTGCTCGCCGCGTCTTCTATTGCCTCTGAGAGCCTACTAAAATTGGAGTTTCGTGAAATTCTGTATTGAGACGAGTATTCAAACAGTGAGAGAAGGACGCATAGAGGAGGCAATAGAATTACTTGGATTCCGCTGCTCGTAGAGCCCACGAAAGAAAGTAAAATAATCGTATGGGACTTTTTCTAGTACCGTAACAGGCTGAGAGGGTCACTGTGAGCGGTGTTCCCTAACCAGAACCGTATTCAGAAGACATACCGGAGATTCATGCTGTCAATATCACACTATCACAGCGCCACATCAAGCTCCTATATTAGAACAAACATGCAGGATGAGTATCAGAGCGCAATAGAGACAGCCTTCATCCGTCGAGCCTAGCATGAACCATAGCAATCGCGTCGGACATTCCATCCGCAGGACAAAAGTCTGTATTTCAATCAGTCAATCGTACTGATTTCGTCGAACTGCGTACCATGTCAAGCTGCAAGTGCTATTCTGAGGAAGAAATACTCATAAGTATCTCCCGATGCAAACTGAACGGACGAACCCACTGCCGGACTCGGAGTCGATCAACAAGCGATTGTATGGTTTTGCTGCTCGTCGCGTGTCCCGATGCCTCTAAAATCCTAGTATAGCTCGTTTTCTGTGATATTGTGATGAGGAAGAGAATTATCAGCCAGGAAGGAGACGGATGAGGTGGCCAGTGACATGGCTGTTGGGAGGAAACATCGTGGCGGCAAATAATTGCCAAATCGGGCTCCGTGTCGGGGAAATGCCTGCCATCCGAACAGCGAGCGCCTACCGGAAAGTTCGCACCTTGTCGAGTCCTACCTCGTCCCCAACCGCCACCAGGGAAAACAGGTATGTACTATCCTTTACTTGCTGTTCTACTTGCTATTCACCCACTCTTTACTCAGGTCACCGTACCATTCTTGCGGCCGAGAAATGAGGAATTCAATGATTTCAAGGTAATATGCGGACCACTACAAGCGCACACAGCTCATTGATGACTATCACCTCAATTCCAGCCCAATGAATTGACTGGTTTCCATACAGCAACTCCTTGCTTCTCCCGTAAAGTCTATCGGCTCAGATTTGCGTTTACAGGCTTTGCATAGTGATAAAGATTGAAGAGCATGGAGGAAAGTTCAATGGAGAATACGAAGCGGCTCACCGACCCTGCCTCACGAGCTTCGGAAACTTTTACTCCCTTTGCACGTATCCAAAGGTAAGTGCGAATACGAGAGGATCCGCGAAGATCATATGCTAAAAATACGACTTTGACATATCACAATGTCACCGAAAAATCATCGCGCTTGGAACTCATCTCGCACGAAGTCGTCCGAACAGGACAAGAACAGGATCTCCCAGTCTTTGACCTTGACTAGGGTTATGGCGCTGCTGGCCCGACTCTTTGACGTGATCAGTCACCGTCAAGCCCTAAAGAGACTCATAAGTGACTAGTGACATCCCGGCGTCCGAGTCAAACGCCACTCCGATTCGTAGATCTGGATAAACAAGACACGGGTAATCACCTTCAGTCCTGAATACTCCGCCCACCCATTGCGGACTCAGTTGAAACTACATGCGTGGCTGAGGTATCAGCTCAGAGACAGTGGATTGGGTCCAGAACCTTTGCCTAGAGTTACATGCTCATTGCCACCGTCCCGTCGAATTCGACGGTTTCTAACCCGCTGCGTATCATCCAACTTACCCTTTTCATCGTTTCCTCGACAGCCAACCCCATAGGACTTGGCAAACGGAGACACACGGACTTGATTCTTCAAACTCTGGGCGTTGATACTACGGGACCACCCTGAACGCGGTACCCACAGACTCCCATTGGCTCATATTGGCTCCCAACATTGAGTCGCCGGAAAAAAACAAAGTAGTACGGAGTACACTTCCAGGAAGCCCCACATTAATTTTACACTGCTGTCCCGCTGCAGCCCGCCGCGCTGCGCGTACCCTTCGCACTAGTACGCAAGCCAGTGGAGTCGTGCACACAGTAGATTCAAGATTAACGTGCCGAATCCCGCATATTCTGTCCACGTCCGACAGGCTCTGAGTCGCAGCGTCCGAGCGACTTAATCCCCTACGAGGGCGGTTGTCAAGTTGAGAAACAGGAGTCTGGGACTTTAAAGATCAAGTCGATCGCTATAATGAATGCCGAGCAAATTTCTGGTTCAAGCAACCTCTTGGTACAAGTAGTTTCTGCTCTTATCTCCGTTGTCCCAGCCCCTCCCAAGGCTCCTTCCCTCGACCTATCGAATTTGTTGGGTTCCTCAAAACCCCCTCGCGCACTCGTCCTCCGCCGCTTGGCATCAAATCTATCGGCTCATCGGCGAACGGACTTAACATCAAAATTCAGAATCGGTGTCGGTAAATCCTGCCTATTTTTGCAGCGGGACCGAGTCGCTAATTACAACTATACTAGGACGAAATGATTAGAACGCAGTTGTTGTTCGATCTTCCGGCTGTGGAATGCAGAACTGAACGATATGGTGTGTCTTCCGAGGACCACTTGTATATCCAGACGCACCTGCAATTCTGTGGCGGGAAGAGACTTTTTCGTGGCTGTGGGACCCATACCCTCCCCGATGCGAATACGGACAGAAAAAAAATACGCGACGCCGTGCAGGAATGGTGATCAGAGCCTGTGGCGCCGACTAAGAGATTAGTTACTCAGGAAGTTTTTGGGCGATTGGAGCGGTGAGTTGCATACAGAATGTCCCAAGGGAGCGCACTTGCTGACCTGGAACAGAATAATCCATACCAGTGAGGACACAGAGTACGTTATGACGCGACTCTATGGAGGCGCTCTTCCATTCAGTTCCTGATTAATACGGTGAGAGCTTCTGAGGGCGGGGAGGGCGCACGGGAGAAGCACCGTGATTAAAACTTAACAAAGGATCAATCATTGATCGTACGCCCTTTACGGCAGCAATGAACTCTAAAGTTTTTTGGTCTAACTGTGCGCCATGAAACATGGGTCCCCGCCACCACGAAAAGGTATAAAAGCATCCATCGTTCACCGAAATAGAACAGACTCACAGTCACCTCTCTTCTCCGGTCTTCTAGTCTCTTTACTGTTTTCAACATGAGACTTTCTGCCCTCGTTTCGCTCGCCGTTGCTCTCGTGTCTGCATCTGGTGCAGTACATGCCTCTGTCCTTAACAGCAGACAACCTAACCCCGACGGTGTCATCGTCAGTGAGTAAAAGCTTTCTTTTGACTATTGACGCGTTCTTACTGACGCTTTTCGAAGATCTTAACAACCAGCTGGCCCTTCCTCTGCTTCATGAGCGCAAGATCGGATCCCGAGACATCAAACTCGATACCGACAACATTCAAGGTCTTACCATGTAAATTCCCAAAACTCATCCTCCGCGATAACTCGGGATTCTAACCCGATTCTTAACAGGGTCGGAATGAGGTTCATGATGCAAACCTTTGTCTTCTTCAACATCACCGATGTCCACACCTTCAAGACCAAGCTCGCCGGTGACTTCTTCCCTCACGTCACCACCGCCACCCAACTCGCCGATCCCGCCACCCAACCCCCTGTTGCCGTCGGCGTTGCCTTCTCCAAGAAGGGCATGCACGCTCTCGAAGTACACGATTACCTCGGTGATCCCAACTTCAAGACTGGACAGGCAGCTGATGCCGTCCGTCTCGGAGACCCCGGAACCGTGAAGTGGCACAAGGAGTACCAGGATGGTATGATGGGTGTTCTTATGGTCGCCTCTAAGGACATGGACAAGCTCACTGCGGAGCTTGACGCTATCAAGGGAGTTTTCGGAGACTCTTTCAAGGAGGTCTACAGGCTTCACGGTCATGCTCGACCTGGCGCTAACATGGGACACGAACGTGAGTGCACTTGCTTTGATTCCCGGGGTTGAAACCTGAGTCTCATCCCTATCGTGAAATTTTAGACTTTGGCTGGGTCGATGGTATCACTCAACCTGCCGTTGAGGGTTGGGACACCGACAAGACCATCACTCCGGGACAGAAGATCGTCCCTCCAGGTATCATCCTTCTCGGTGAGGAAGGTGACAATGTTCCTCGCCCGGCATGGGCCAAGAGTGGATCTTTCCTCTGCTGGCGTCAACTCGAGCAACTCGTTCCGGAGTTCCACGGGTACCTCAACTCGACTGCGCCTGATGTTAAGGGACTCAATCGTGACGAGGCTATCCATCTCTACGGTTCTAGGATGAACGGTCGCTGGAAGAGTGTAAGTCACACGGGCTTTTTTTGTCAAGGACCTTGTTTTGACTGTCAGGATTATAGGGTGCCCCCATTGATCTCTCCCCGTTCAAGGAGGATGAAGCTCTCGGTGCCGATCCGTTGAGACGTAACAACTTCAACTACGACCACCCCGAGATTCCAGGTTTCGACATGAAGACCAACGAGACGATATGCCCCTTCTCGGCTCACATCTTGAGGTCTCGTCCTCGTGGCCATATTCAACCTGAGCACCCTACTAGCCATATGGTGCGTGGTGGTCTCCCTTACGGACCTGAAGGTAAGCCTTTTCGTGAAACATTCTCATGCACAGAGATTGACAAAGTCATTCTTAAGTCACCGACAAAGAAGCTGCTGCAGTCAGAACTTTCTCGGACGAGGACCCCACTCTCGAACGTGGCATGGCTTTCGGTTCGTACATTCCCTTACTTGAAGCGACGAGCCTATCTAACTATGTCTTCGATTGCACAGCCGCGTACCAATCCAACCTTGAGAACGGCTTCATCTTCATTCAAGAGTCCCTCATTGACAACCCTGAGTACGTTTCCTTCGCTCACGACTTGTTGATCTTCGACTGACTCTCCCTTATAGCTTCCCTGCTGGAACCAACACCGTAAGCCCCATACGCTAGATCCCGATCCTACAAGATTGCTAACTCTTTTGATATCAGGGTGTCGACCCTCTCGTCGGCTCTCGCAACCAAGGACCCCCCGCCGACACTGGTGACCTCGAGAGGATCATCACAGGTATGGACTGGAACGACAACAAGAAGCCTATCACCATGCACAAGGGTGAGTCAACCCATCATTATCGGTTCGGCGAAACTTGTTTCTAACGCCTCTCTCAATCCAGACTTTGTCATTGCTCGTGGTGGAGAATACTTCTTCTCTCCTCCCATCTCCGCTATCAAGGGTCGTTTGGCCGAGATGAACATGTCGATGCCCGAAAGCGGAAGCGGAAGCGGACTTAATGTCTCTTTAGAACTCAACCTATAATAATCGAGCCTCATTAACGAGGGTTTTAATTTTGTGGAAAGTTGTAAATAGTCACTAGATCCTACTCGTACTACTTAGCTTTTAATGGGTTTCTACTAGCTACCCGCAACTATCGCTGTGTACATACCTACAATCACTCGTTAGATCTCCTCAGTACTTATATCACATTCAGTAATAAAACGCATTTTCACTTCTGTTTTTCTTGTACGCCCTGATGAGGACCGTCCACACAAAATTCGTACTATTTCTCACACTCGTCAAGCTTCAAAAGCTTCATAGCATTTCCCTTCTTGAATGCACGCAACTCATCCCTCGACAATAGACCATCGAGACTGTCCACCCACTCATTCGCTTGGGCAGTCGATTCGAAGGGATAATCGACCGAGAATAGGATACGCTCGATCCCGAGTATGTTCCTGTGGAACCGGAACAAAGGGGTAGTGAAGTCGCCGGAGGATGTTTGATGGATGTTCGATTGCCAGTAGTCGGAGAGTTTCCTCTTCATCGGTATACCGACTGTCGCCTTCCAACGGTCGAATGCTGTTTCCAAGCAAGGGGGTGATCAGATTTAGAACCACAGACCGCAGAGATGAAAAAGGCTTTTGATCCCACTTACTACCATCGATACGGTAAAAGTCAGATGGTAACCTTTCACCCATATGTCCGACGGCGACTTGAGCGGTTGGGAAACGACTGGAAATCGTGTGAGTCACTTGGATCATTGAACAAAAAAGAACGTTACTCGAAAACTCCATTCGCACACAACCTGAGGATGTGGTTTGATAGTGTCGTGGTAAAGTCCTGCACAGCGCCACCGAGCCACGGGGCATCTTTGTAGAGAAGATCGAATATTGCAGGGATATTGGGGCGGGGATGGAGATAGATCGGTACGTCAAGCTCTGCCACCGTCTCCCAGAGCGCGTCGTAATCAGGACCGTCGTAGAACAGGGTAGCTGAGGGGGTGGGTGAGTCGGCATGAGTGAGTTAACGTACGAGGACTGGCTGCTTACAATTGCTCGGTCCTTGTTGATAATCGTTAATCATGCCACCCAGAAATCCGAGATCTTTCACCGTGCGTCGAAGTTCTTCAGCCGCCTCCGACGCGTTGTGCATGGGCAGAGCAGCAAAGGCGCCGAATCGACGCGTGTTGTTGGATATCAAAGAAGCTAGTAGGTTGTTGGCTTCAAATGCCTTGGAGACTGCTTCGACTGGGTCGGGTATTCCTTGAATACCTGGCGAGCGAAGGGAAAGTACCATCTGGAAGGATAAACATCAATAATCCTGAAGGGAAAACAGAATCAAGGGCGTTATACGTAGTCGATGTTGTTCGTGTCCATTGCTTTGAGGCGTTGGTCATGGATGTCCTTCAAGTCGGCTGTAAGTTCCTCCACGGTTTGGCCTAACTTGAGTCATTAGCTACTCTCGGAAGATTTTTTAGCTGGGAAGCTTTGCCTAGCTGTGGAGAGGAAGGGCTTTCAAGGGATATGGTTCAGTAAAGAGTGGGATCACGATAGATTATTGAAAGCACCTGGCACCGTTTAGATTATCGCTAGGTAATGCCCAATGTTCCTCCAGTGCTATCGTTCCGTGGCCCGGCTGAATGCACGAGCGAGCGCCAGCGGATACGACAGCCATCAGAGGAATGGCGACCACAAGAAGGAGCGCAACCATATTGTCTTGGAGAGGCCACCATCCAGGCCCAGTTATATAGGTCGAGGTTTTTCGGCTGGCTCGTGAGCTCCTCCATCTGGCTAGTTGGGGGGCGGTTAGGGGTTCACCTGGCACGGAAATGCTATATAATGTCTCGTGAGTCCCGTCAGTCCCGCAAGGTGCTTTCCCTTCCACGGCCAAGTCTAGTCGGCTTGTCATAGAGTCAGCGGGAAGGACAGTGACCTTCCGTTGAATTTCAGGCTACAAAGGGATAGAGGGTAACGAAATCGCGGACAGACAGGCCAAGAGGGCCGCGAAAGGCGGCACTAGTGCTAGGGAAGACCCCTATCAGCTCCACTAGCGGGTCCATATTGTTATACTTATCACTTCCAGAATCGACTATAAATCAGGTCGAGAAAACCAAGCCGACACATCTCGATGAACACTTCAAGCACCGTCTTTTGCGTCCCGAGCTCAAGCTCAAAGCGTTGCGGGACGCCGAGAGCGCTTTTGTAATGGGCGTCAAGACACAACAAGATGATCATGCCCAGACCAGTACCACATTGCACCGTGAGAAAACGTTGCCAGCACCACTCTTTCCGCTGAGCGCGTATGAATGGCCGACCGGCCACAATATCTCTTTCTTCCTCACCATCACCATCTGCTGACTCTACTGCGACTCAAGGAAGGACCGTTCGCTCTCGAAGGCCTACATTACCAGAGGAATCTGACGTAGACGACCCTCAAACTATCCAGCCGACTGGCAACAAAAATCACAACGACGACGGGAACCAGAACGATATGTTTCAATTATCGAGTCTGTCGCCTCGCAGCAGTCACTATGAGCGACTAGAGAATGGCTTGGGACCGGGCAAGTCGGGCCCAAAGAAACGTTTCGCCTGGAAAAAGTTTGCGATTGCTGCTGTTGTGTTGATTGGGCTCGTGTGGATGTTTGGACCGAGGGAGGGCAGAGATACGACCTTTTCAGGTGTAGAACAGGATGTCGGTGGTAAGTGTCAATTTTGAGTCTTTTGGAGCGTTTCTGGTGTTTCTGGATGAGGTGGAAGACGATGAGGAAGGTGTGCCGCTCGTTGTCGAGGTCGGCGAGCACGATGCTCAATGACCATGCCAAGGTACTCAAGGCCTGCAGTAGCAGGTACCGAAGTCACTCCCAGTGCAATGCTTGCCTACGCAATGTTTCAGCCCCGCACGCATACTTTCCTCTCGTTTCTTCCTTTCTAGACCTCTCATTAAGCTTTTCTCTACATTTTCATGGACTAACGGGTACTTTCCGTCTCTAGCTGGAAACCAGAACTCGCACAACACACCAGAAAATCACCGCCCGCCCGAGAACGACGGCGATATCGAAATCCATAAACCACCTCCCCACAACACTCACACGAGCGGTCACCCTTCGTCCTTTGAAGAAGACTCAGACCCCAAATCCACCACATACTGCGATAAACCTCACTCTTCATCATCATCTCTGGTCCAATGGGCTCTCATGATAGATGCAGGCTCGACTGGCTCTCGAATTCACATATACAAGTTCAACAACTGCCAGAAGCACCCCTCGTTCGAGTACGAAGTCTTCAAGATGAGGAAGGGCGGTTTGTCAGACTTTGCCAGTCGCCCTGCCGACGCTGCTTCTTCCCTTGACGAGCTGATGGACGAGGCAGTGCGAGTCGTACCAGAGTCGTTAAGGAGCTGCACACCAGTCGCCGTCAAGGCTACAGCCGGTTTGCGCTTACTCCCCGAAACGCAGAGGGAGGGTATCCTAGAGGCGGTCGAGAGGCGTCTGAAGGAAAACTACTCATTCAAGGTGCACGGGCCCGATGGTGTGGTCATCATGGACGGAAAAGACGAAGGTGTATACGCTTGGATCACAGCCAACTACCTTCTCGACACTATCCGAGATCCTACGAAAAACGCCGAAACCTACGCCGTTCTCGATCTGGGCGGTGCTTCGACGCAAATCGTGTTCGAGCCCAAGTTTACGAAACCGGATAGTAAGCTCGAAGAGGGTGACCATAAATACGATCTCGAGTTCTTGGGCAAGAAATACGTGCTGTATCAACACTCCTATCTTGGGTATGGGTTGATGCGAGCGAGGATGCGAATTCACCAAGTCGTGGAGTTTATGGCCTCCTTCGCTGCTGAAAAGGAGAAGATGGAGGATGGACTAGAGGTCTTTGGAAACCCTTGTATCAGTAAGGGCATGAAACGCAAAGTCGAGATAGAAGACGTCAAGACGGGTGACAAAAGGAACGTTACCATGGTTGGGGAGCAGATTGGGTCGTTTGATGCTTGTAACCGAGTTGTCGAGCTTGCTTTAGCAAAGGACTCGTGAGTCCCCCTCTTTGATTCTCTAGTCTTGTTTTCCCCTCCGTGTGCTTATTCACTCACTCCCTCCCTTCCCCAGCATTTGCAAAGTAAAACCATGTTCCTTCAACGGCGTTTACCAACCCTCCCTCCTCGACACTTTCGCGAACGGGAAAGTCCTCCTCCTCTCGTACTTCTTCGACCGCCTCGACCCAATCCTATCAGGATCGCACGCTACCTCAGATAGCATCCCCCCCTCCCAGTCTTCCTCCTCCTCAAAGGAAACCCCATCACTAACCATATCCCACATCGCCGCTCTCGCCAAAACCGTTTGTGACGGTGAAGAAACCTGGGAGAAGAACCTCAAACCTTCCAAGGAGCTCCTCCACGAACTCAAAGACCGACCGGAGTATTGTCTCGACCTGACGTTTATGCACGCGTTGTTGAGACTTGGGTATGAGTTTCGAGCGGAGAAGGAGGTGGAGTTGGGGAAGAAGATTCAGGGGACTGAGTTGGGGTGGTGTCTTGGGGCGACGATTGCGATGGTGGGTGCGGGTACGTTGGAGTGTAAGGTGTAGGTCTGTGGGACGGAGTATATTTATTGGCTTTGGCCTTACGGAGTGGTAGAATATATCATGATTTCTGGACTACTTGACGTGCGCTCCTGGACCACAATGCAGATGGCGGTTGTATCGTTCTTGTAACCGTACCCGGCGTTCGGTACGCAGACTATGACGCGTAATAGACTCTGCCCCTTATGCTCGCAGAAGAGCTCGGACTTATCAATCACGGCGCCGTTCGTTTAGGAGTACAAAAAGCGCTTGAATTCGGGGGAGAAGAAGTTCTTAATGCGACGCGATGGGGAATAGTGGATGCAACGAATTAGATGTTATTAGAACGGATTAAAGTGCTAATATAAGTATCTATGAAAGGAAATTCGATAAAGAGCGCTTGTATTTGTTTGATTAGGAAAGCAGAGACGATAACGAGTGCCTGTGGTTGTAAGTGATTAAGAAAAACAACAAAACCTAAACCCATTAAGTAGAAGCTGAGAAAGTACTATCTATGTAGTGTGTAGTGATCCAATTATCCCCACGAGGCCGGGGAGTACCGTATTAACGTATCAGAAAGCTATTGATGCCGAGAGGCTTACTGCTGAGCCAAGCGACCCTTGATAGCAGAGATTGGAGGAGAGAAGAAGTACTCTCCACCACGAGCGACGACGAAGTCTAGACATGTCAATCAGTAACGGCGGTCTGGGTAGGGTATTGCTAGTGAAGCTTGGGAGCTTACCGGTGTGCATGTTGATGGGCTTCTTGTGGTCGTTCCAGTCCATACCTGTGATGATTCTCTCGAGGTCACCGGTGTCGGCGGGGGGTCCCTGGTTGCGAGAACCGACGAGGGGATCGACGCCCTGGAGGAAGAAAGTTAGTGATCAGGGAAGGAGTGAAATGTCAGAGCCTAGGTATTCTTACAGTATTGGTTCCAGCGGGGAAGCTAAGGCGAGGAATCAGATCATGTTTATCCCAACAAATGGGAGAGATAAGACGTACTCAGGGTTATCGATGAGAGACTCTTGGATGAAGATGAATCCGTTCTCGAGGTTAGACTGGTACGCAGCTATAGCGCGAGATTATCAGTTGTTGAAACGAGTACATTCGTGCCGTGAAATGTACGAACCGAAAGCCATGCCACGCTCAAGGGAGGGATCCTCACCCGACAAGGTCTTGACTGCAGCAGCTTCTTTGTCGGTGACTTAAGGATGGAATCGTCAGCCTCTGTGCATGATAATGTTTTGTGAAAAGGCTTACCTTCAGGTCCGTAAGGAAGACCACCACGCATCATGTGAGCGGTAGGATGCTCAGGTTGGATGTGTGCACGAGGGCGAGACCGCAAGATGTGAGACGAGAAGGGGCACCTTGTTTCGTCTTTCTTCATGTCGAAGCCCGCAATCTCGGGGTGGTCGTAGTTGAAGTTGTTACGTCTCAAGGGATCGGCACCGAGAGCTTCGTCCTCCTTGAGCGGGGAGAGATCAATGGGGGCACCCTATAAATCATAACCCGGACGGTCAAAACAAGGTCCTTAACAACGAAAACTGGATGACTTACACTCTTCCAGCGACCGTTCATCCTAGAACCGTAGAGATGGACAGACTCGTCACGGGTGAGACCTTTGACGTCGGGAGCAGTCGAGTTGAGATACTTGTGGAACTCTGGAACGAGCTGCTCGAGTTGACGCCAGCAGAGGAAAGAACCGCTCTTGGCCCATGCCGGGCGAGGGACGTTGTCACCTTCCTCGCCCAAAAGAAGAACACCGGGCTTCGCGACGAATTGTCCAGGAGCAATGGTCTTGTCAGTGTCCCAACCCTCAATGGCGGGTTGAGCAATGCCGTCGACCCAGCCGAAATCTACGATCCGGAGATTTTTGAGTCGAAGAAACGGGAAAAGATCTGAAGGTGTACTCACGTTCGTGGCCCATGTTAGCACCAGGTCGAGCATGACCATGGAGTGTGTAGACGACCTTCAAGGAATCTCCGAATATCTTCTTGATAGCATCGATCTCCGCATTGAGTGTGTTCATGTCCTTAGAGGCGACCAGGAAGA
>JANHQD010001086.1:0-53000 GCA_024721195.1 Marasmius sp. AFHP31
TTTCGGCCCGGTTTACAAACCAATAAACTGGTTTAAACCAGATATAAATAGCTAATTTTTTTTTTGTACATTTGTATTGCTAGAAGCCTAATTCACAGTACAGTATATTGTATTGAGGCTAATACTATCAAAATTGTGCAAAATTTGGGACACCTGAACTTTTCTTCGCCGGCTCCGAAAAAGTATTTTGCGTTTTTCTCAGTGAGTTTGTGCCTATTTGCATCACTTTGTATACCAAATTGAAGCCCTAGACGAGGGGCACAAGTTCATCAAAAAAAAATATCGTGGGAAAATTATGTAAGCACAAAAGTTGCTCGCCGCTGTCACTATCATTGTGCTCGCCGGCGCTAAAAATCTCGCATGGAAGATTTTTGGCGCCGGTGAGCACAAGTATTCGACATTGTGACATTTTGTCAGGATTTGACTCAATGCAGAACCTTAATCAACTTGCTTTATACTCTTTTATTCCTTGAAAAAAAAAACTATCATTCCGGTGGTTTAAACCATGGTGAACCGGGTTAAACCGGTTTGAGCCCAAACCGGCCATGTTTTCACCGGAGGCAGGGTGGGGGTAAGTAGCCGTGGCTACTGACTGAAACTCAGTAGCCAGTCAGTAGCCACGCCGATCACACCACGGCCCGTACGGACCTCATGGCGACTGACCGTCCCGGTCCTGCTATCAACCAGGGACGAAACGAAACGATGAAGCTCACGAATAGCTTGCAAGGGCCCACCACTAGAAAGCATCAACAAGATGTATTGACTATACGATGTACGATAGATAGAATACACGAAAATTATTACGAGTGCAACCCTTCCCCCGGCTCTGTCTGGCTTCGAAAGTGAATACCCCGAATGACGTCCACCAACTTCTGACCGACGCCCTACGACCGTTGTTTTTTTGCAATCGCGCATTGCGTCACGAAGGCGGGAGTACCAACCCATGGGGTATCCTGCATAAGATTCTGTGCCATCGTTATCGAAAGGTGGATTTGAAGAATACTACGCACGATACTCGTTGAATGTAACATGTTGCTGTTGATCATGTTGACGATGTTGATCTTGAGTTTGTCGTTCTGCGTGAGCATATCCAGCAAAATTCTCCGGAAGACATGCGAAAATGAAGCACTCAAATGTGCGGTAAAGCAAAAACTGTAGAAGAGCTATCAGCGAAGCCCCGGAATTTTATCGCTAAGAGAGAACTTGCCTTATCCGTTGCGAGGGTATTTCGTGGCATGTGTGTACATTGAGCTCGCCAAACCGTATACTCTACAACCCGAAAATAAAGAATCAAAAGACATCCTTCAAATATCTACACCTTGCGATGTTGGCGCATGATTTTCTTCGCTCGTTTCAACGCCTTCCGTACGTCCAATCCGGGATAGTAAAAGCGCTCGAGATGGTCCTTCTTGCCTAAGATGCGGATTAGGATTGTAGCGGGCTGGAAACGACATCCACGTACATGAGCACGGCTCCTTGAATTTGACGAACCCGGTCCTCTTCATGTCGATATGGACGAGTGACTCTGATCGACGTCAAAAACGATATCAGCAAAAAGAAGAATCACTCACCAGCCCTATGCGAACGATCTGCTGGATATGTCCCCGCTTCCTCCCATTCTACCGCTTTACAACTTCTCTTGTGCTCCTTAAACCGTCTGCCTGGATTAACGCTGCGACCGATCTTGATGAACGGCTTCCCGTTAAGCATGCCCTCGAGTGCGTAAAGATGGCCGGGCTTGTCGCTTTGGCTAACGGGTCGATCGAATCGTCGGCGATACTTCTTGTCGACTGCAGGGAGTTTTGAAGGTGGTAGGGCCAAGATCGACGCGACTAGACCGGACAGAGGATAAACGCGGGCGATAGAACGCGTAAAAAAACTCACCTGCAGCTGTCAGGAGCTTGCTTTTCATGTCGAGCCTGGCCGAGACAATGAGAAATGGAAGGCAAGAGGAAGGAAGAGGGAAAAACGAGTTTATTTACCTTTATTGGACGTGTATTGACGTGTTTGAGGGTGCCTGAGGCGAACCGGACGACTGGATAGAGGTAGATAGAGCTGGTAGAAGTGGAAGTGCGATGGGAGCTGAGTGGAAGGGCCAAAAGAGAAGAAGGCAAGCACCTACACCCTCGTTTGTCCTCGTTTGGCGTTGGGGCGGCAGGCCCGAGCGTCGGCGTTTAAACGATTGATGTAACTGGCATGCAGCTTTGACGCCCGATGCGCGTTCTAGCTTTGGTTTGGTTTCCACCCCTCGGTTTAGGTTTGTTTGAGTCCGAGAGCGTCGAGTTCGCATCGGAGAATGAGAATGGCGTATCCAGAGAGTCTAAAAGTGCAGCCGGGGTAGTTAGAGCGTGGTCAAGAGAAAAAAACAAAACAAAACAAACCCCGGGGAAAACGAGCAGAGGAAAGTAGGGGCATGGGTCCCTGTGGGTCCCAGCTATGGAACCGTTTCGATCGCGTAACCGTCGTGACGTCACTTTGCTCAGGTACAGATGAGCTTGCGCCGACCAGCCCGGGTCTGGCACACATCCGATCAAAGGTGTAATTGTTTTCAACCACGCAATGAAACGTTCTGAATGTCTGTGATTCAAACGTTGTAATGATAGTGAACCGACCGTCTAAAGTCAAAGAAGGGATCGACGGCGCGCGAGGTATTGCTAATCGTGTCTCGATTGAGATAATTTCTTTCTTTACAATAACAAATACAGTTGGTACTATTTCTGAGAGCAGATGAGACAGAGGAGTAGAAAAGTTAGCTGCTATACGTACCTTCTGAGCCCTGCTTAGGTTGGCACGACGGCCGCCAGTCATTCCTGTGTCTGGCCTCGCGTTCTCTCCGTTCGAGAGCTGATTGATGCGGTCCAAGAGTTGTTGCCGAGACTTGTCAACACCTCGAGTATCCCAATCGTTCATACGATCAGCTGGCGTTCTGTGCGTGCGATCCTGATATAGATGTTGAGTAGAGTCAGCCTGACATTGGATCAGGGACTTACGTCTTGTGTTATGACGCCTAACAGGCGATCTATGTTTTCGACAAATTTGCGAGCGAAATGCAACACGTATAGACCGCAATCGCAGAAATTGGGTTGAAGAGGGACCTTTCAGATTGGTGAATCACACGTTAACAGCTAACAATCGGCTTCGTGAGGCTCCCAGAATTATTCTCGCGTTTCTGTGCCGCTTCAAACACCAGAGAATCCCACAGAATCTCGATAGACTCGTCGTGTTTCTTTCCCAAGAAATCCAATATGATTATGTACGGACTTGATTCCGGGCCTGCCTTGCTTGCTCCAGGGGAATCCAGGATGAATTCTGGTCGGTAGATCACAGCAAGAAACCAATGGGAGCTGAGTGAAGGTAATCGTGAGTTTTTCACACAAGGACGAACAAAGAATTAGACCCACAACTTGTTTATCGGCACAAAGACATACTTTTTCTGAAAGATATCAACTTTGCACGTCCAGCGGGCCACAGCATTGCAACCGTCATTGATCCTGTGGTGACAGAGCCAGCTTAGCACAAGTAACGGATAGGAATCTTTGCGGTGATACTTACTTTTCCTCCGCAGCGAGTCTCGAGTAGAAGAAGGTGCTGAAGATATGAATTTGACTCGCTTGGATCGCGTCTTGTTCGTTGATTTCGTTGTGCCACAACCTAGAAAGGCTAAGTCAAGGAAAGGCTGGCGGTAGAAAGCATATGGGATACTTTAAACCGAACTCAATTATATTGTCGTTTAGGTATTGTAGTGGCTGCAATCGATCCAAGTCCTCTGCAAGTATTTCGGCACTTCCCCCCAAGAAGTACGGATAGGTGAGGATGCTGGAAAGAGACGAACCGATGAGTGGCTCGAAACCGATGAAGGAGGACAAAGGACATACATTTCTTTGACGCTTTGTCCCCTGTTCTCGGGTTCCTCTGGTTTCAGCTTTTCCTCGCCTCCAATGCCGGAATCTTCGAGTTTTGTCTTCTTCGATATCCGTTCAACTCCTTCCTCGACGGGTAGATCTCTGCAGAGACGTTAGAATGTATCTTTGTTGAGCAAGTCTGCGCACCTTGTTGGTGGCGATTTCCGAATCAAGCTCCTCGGCTGAGATTTCGGGCTCGTTGGCGTATTGGCAGCGCCAGTGGTCTTTACGGTCAAGTCCTTCGCGATTGTCCACAAGGCGACCGCCGCTTCGTTGCTAAATGGGATGTGAATGATCGTTCCCCGTGCGTGTTGCTAAGTACTCACCCCTGCGAGATAGAGCGTCGGTCTCCCAAAATCTGATCCAATTTTCGTTCCAAGCCTTTCCAGCTCTCGGCGCTCCATGAAACATCCCGAGGGTTAGATTTCAAGGTCAACCGACCTCTTCTGCGGTCTCCTAAACTTTAGCTTAGCACTGTTTTTGACCTCAAGTGCCAGATAAACCGACCTGCTTGGAAATATGGTTGATACGGTAGAAGTTCCTGACGGCTTATAGGTCGAGTATTGATCATGAGGCAAATGTGGTCGTTTGGAGCACTGCGATCGAAAATATTGATCTAAAATGAACATGTCAAAGAGTTTCAATGGGGATCAAGTCTTGGTACTCACTGTCGCGGATCCTATTTCGTCCCATGAAAGAGCCACAGAAGCCTCACTAAATCGTACCAGAAGGCCACCCGACATCACCAATAACGCAGAAGGCTTTTGAATATGGAAAAGTCCTACCGCTGATTCCAGGATTGGAATCAGTGTCTCAGGTTTTTCGTCCTGCCATGGAAATCGACGTGTCTCGATTTTCTGACTAATGACCTTTAGTTTCGAATACACAGAGAAAAGTCTCGCGACGCACAGTGGTTTCTTCCCGATTCCTTGAGATCGCATGGTATAAAGGTAGCTTTTCGAAGGAGATGGAGGTCAGACACAAAGCAACACCGAGTTACTGATGATAAGGGACGATGGTGGCCATGATGCCTCGTGCGACATTATTGCCAAATGAATTGCAGTCGGGTACGAAACTTGGTCCTCCCGGTAAACACAGCGGGTACAAATGACATTGATTGTGAGCGTAAGTGTACATTAAAAGATACAGTTGTCCAAGAATATGCACGTCGAAGGAGCAAGCTGAAGTAGCATATCAGTACATCGACTCGCATGCCAAAAAGGAGCTTAGTACTTACCGGTGGTTAATCAAGACGATGAGGGATTATGGGAGGACGGCCAAACTTCTCAAAGAACGTTTGGCAATAGAACTTCGTAACCCATCGCTCCATTGCGGTCACCTCAGCGTCACTAAAGTCCTTGAATTTATCCTTTTCAGCAAAGAAGGTCTCGCTGTGCATTCCTCCAGGCCATCGCTTCATCACGCCGCACATTCGGCGGAAGTACCAAAAACGATGCTTAGCTTCGGCGGCAGCTGGTCCGGAGTTCGCATGCTTGACCTCTACCTGAGTGGGGTGGGATATGCCCTCCATCCTCCCGAAGCAGGCCTGAACCTCAGGACTGTAGCTCTCCTCGTCGGGGTTGAAGAGACGGTCGAGAGCATGGAACTCCATGCGAAAGTTCAACTCAAAGAGCTCCCATATAATTTCGCGAACTATCCGCGTATCGGAAAGTAGACCTATTGGGGACCGCTTGTCTCTCCATGTGAAGTGGTTTGGGTCTTGCTTGACGTAAGACAGTCCGTAGAAATCGAGGCATTGAGCCAATAACTGCTGGACCGCAGCCCTCTGGTCCGCCATCTGCGAACCCTCCTTTGGTACATGGTCGTCAGTCGTTCCAAGAACGAGACGCCACTGCTTCGGGCTCCATGCGCCAGATGCTTGACAGGGCTTCATGCAGAGGCGAAACATCAAAACCGGTCGGAGCTGAAGCCAATTACGAAGCAAGCGCTCCCTTTTCTCCTTGGGACAGAAGAGGATCATACCCGGATCAGGAAAGGCATAACCAGAGTTGGGAATGTCCGTTCTGGCTGGTCGACGGTTCTTGTCAAGCGAGGATAGGGCTTCGACCCAGACATCTGGAACATCAGGAGAAAAAGGGCCTCGTATTTCAGTAAACTTGTCTCGTTCAACTTGTGGCTGCGACTTTGGCTTGGGCTTGCCGCCCTTGTCTAATAAATAAGGTCAGACCTGGCTGTTGGAAGGGAGAGAGAATACTCACAAGGTTCATGGCGTTGGCGGTTAGTCTTCTTCCCTCGAGATGGCCCCGCTGAGGAGGCGAGTTCGGAAGAGGAAGTGGTCGAGGCTTGAGTGGGAGGTACGGAGAAAGGATTGTTGCTGTAATTGACGATCGCCATTCCAAACTGTTCGGTCGCTATTGCTTTTCGCACATCTTGGAGCGAGCCTGTGTATATGACATCTCTTTGGTGGGACATGATATCCTCCATCTGTATTTGGAGGGACTCTGGAGTGATCAAGATGGCATCCATCTCCACCCGGACGGTAGGATGGTGCTCAGCAGAACGTATAAACCAAAAGGGTATGTCTGCACTATAGAAATGCTCGCAATCCTTCGTGTTCACTAGAAATGCCCCCATCGTATTTTTGGCTTTCTCTCGCGACGAATCGGAGGGCGCGGATCTACCGTTCATGATGGGCGCGTAAACCTCCACCCAATCCAACGCTGCTGCCAATTCCAAGTACCATCTCTGGAAGAATGACCACAGTTGCCGCGCCCGATGATAAGGTAGAGGCATGGTCTTGATATGACGGAGCGTCTGCCCCAGATGCTTGTCAAGAGCTGTGATCAGACCATTTGGTCTGGCAGAGCTATCGAGGGAAGAGCGGTATTTTTCTATGCATGCATGAAGCTGGTAGGAATCGTCTGCGAAGGTTCGGAGGGAGTCCCCACTCCAGCGCCCGAGGCCTTTGATCATGGTATCAGGTTCGTTGATGAAGGAGCTTGGCGGGAGCGACGTCCACCATTTTGCAAGGGGAGTTTTTGAGTCCGTAGGTCGACGGGGAATGGCTGCCAGATGACATCTATCGAGAATGAAAGGTTGAGGGTACAGTAGGGGATCTTCTGCGCCGAGATAGTAATCCTGTCGTAGGGCGACTTCTCGTGTTCCAAGGAGTGGTTTGTAGACGAGGAGAGTGTTCGGAGACGTGACGAAGTATTTCCCGTCTTCGACCCACGCTCCGACCTGTCCATCGATAGCTTTGCAGGGATGTTCGACTACAACATAATCCAGTTGATGGATGCAGAACTCATGACCGATAAAGCAACTTACGGCCCAAAGGTTTGTTGACCACTGATTTTGCCATATGGTCCATCGGTGCTAGGAGGTTTTCGACGCTCGTCCGAGTAGATACTGCACTTGGGAGGGTCTGACTGTTCGTCAGATTCAAACGGAAGTTCTCCGTGTCAAACAGAACAGCGGTTCGCCAAACTGGTAGTGTTGATTGATGATCCAATGCAGCCTGGCGAGCGGTCTTGAGGTTTGACTGTAAAAGTTTGTGAGTGATAGAACATAAATAAAAAGTATGCGAGTAACTTACAATAATATTGAAGTCGAAAGTGAGCACGGAAGGGAGTGGCAAGGACCGTAGAATGAAAAGGGTTGCGGTTGGGCAAGGGGAAGAGGAACTTAGCCGAGTTCAGGTTGAAATCAATTCAAAGTCCGCAAGCGCTAGTCACGCGCTAAGATGCAGATATACCCAATCAAGTCTTATCTGTCTCTTATCTGCGTGAGAAAAGCTCAATCGAGAATGCAAACAACAGCTTTGACCTCTCTCACCTCTCTTCATGACCACGATGTTCGCTGCCTGCCGCACAGCATTCTCCTCAGCATCCTCCTCATCCCTTTCCTTTGAACAGGCGAAATGCCGTTCATCACGCATTGACGAACTGTCAATGTTAGTCGTGGCGACGAACTGTCGCTCGGTCAAGAGCTATTTGCACAATAGATTTGCCTTTTCCCTCAAGCTCATTTTCTTCGTAAGACTCTTCGAACTTCAAATCAGTCAATTCTCAGCTACTTACCCGCTGTCTCAGGTCAGCCACGAGCTCTCAAATGGATCGGGCTTTGGTTTAGGCAGATACCTATAATCCCTCGGTGAGCTCTTTTCCTCAATTGATTTCGTAGAAAACGTCCTGATCAACTCAATTTCAAGCGTGTTTGGACTTCAGACTGGTCTCTGACACCATATCAGAGCCTTTACGGTCGACTAAACAGGCTAACTGCCGTTTAGATGTGCTTGACGAACTGTCAACACTGTCGGTGCAGACGAACCGTTGCACACCGGTCTCGATCCAGGTTCTGGTGGTCTTTTGACAGTTTCTCAGCCTCAATGTACGCTTCGGTCCAGTTGAATGACTCAGCTGGATCAGGCTTTGCTTTGGGCAGATACCCATAACCCCTCGGTGAGCTCTTTTCCTCAATTGATTTCGTAGAAACGTCCTGATCATCTCAATTTCAAGCGTGTTTGGACTTCAGACTGGTCTCTGACACCATATCAGAGCCTTTACGGTCGACTAAACAGGCTAACTGCCGTTTAGATGTGCTTGACGAACTGTCAACACTGTCGGTGCAGACGAACCGTTGCACACCGGTCTCGATCCAGGTTCTGGTGGTCTTTTGACAGTTTCTCAGCCTCAATATAAGTTTCGGTCCTGTTCAATGAGGTGATATCACAGTTTGGTTGCTCAACGACGAATAATTTATTGAAGTCATTGGTACGTTCATAACAACAGTCCAAGCAAATACACCTATTGACGTTGATTCCTACTTCTTCTCCTCTTTCTCCCTCTTCCTCCCCTTCTGCTCCTTCAGCCTCGCGCTGAATCTCGATCCCGTTGACGATGCAGCGGATGTAGTCGATGCTGCACTCTCACGTCTGTTCGCCGTATCTTTACCCTGATCTACGGTGCTGTATGTGGCACCTGCCGCCCGTATGACACTGGTTCGACTTGAGGAGGCTTCTCCTGGCGGTGGCCCTCTTTTGGACGAACCTCCTTCAGACGGTTTCTTTCCTCTTTGTACGCTTGGTAGGGAACCGGATCTCTTCGTCCCTCTACTGGCCCCTACCCCCCCTCTTGCTGTACCTCTGGTGCCGCCTCCCGCTTTGTTCGAGCTCGTAGTGGTCTTGGGAATAGGTGCCGGGGTCTGAGATGCTCCAGCCCCTGAGACGTCTTGAGCAAGTCCCTCGACCGGTTCTGCTTGGTGAGGATCCTGCTGTTGGCTGAACCCCACTTGTTCTGGCTCGCGGAGGAGAGCACCGGGCGTACCAAATGTAAGGAATGGCGATGGTAGTGCAGATAATGACTGTCGAGATGTAGAACTCGGTGAAGCTGCGTGCGTCGGTTGAGAAGACACGGCCACCTCCCCCGGGTTGAGAGCTGTCGATGGGCCTTCTGTTGGGTGAGCAACGTGAGGTGTATGAGGGGGTTCGCTTGTTGCAAAGGGGTTGGTCCATGACACGACCGTCGAGAACAACGACCACGGTTGTGGCTCAGACGAAGAAGCGGCAACATTTGGTTGCCCATGGGTCTGCACGTTGGGAGGAGCGTTGGGAGGTTCAGTTACGTGCGGCTGAGATGAGGTGGTGACACCTTCGTTCCAAGGATCAACACCCACGAGCGAGGTCATCGCTGTCGCAAAACCCGGCAATGCGTCGGAAGGAGATACGTCCACCGTTTGGTCACCTATCCGCTCTCCGTCACCTGTTAGATTAGCGCCCTCTACTGTTGCCATCCTCACATCTTGCTCGGGGATTACTGACCCTGGAGCATCAGCATGGATTGGAGGTGCTGGCACGTCCACGGGTGGGTCTGTACGCTGGGGCATCATCGTCACGTCTTGGTCGGGGATCGCTGACACCGGAGCGTCAGCATGGATTGGAGGTGCTGTGAGGTCACCGGATGGGGTCGCATGTTGGCCAGAAGGTACGGGGGAAGGAGTTGCGTGTAGCGACGGGAGGGATACTGTTGCCTGTGCACGACTCGGATGTTCCTCTATCGGGAGTTGAGCTCGGTCACCGGGAGTATTGGAAGGATTTCTGAGGAGGACTAGCCTGCCTCCGGTTTCTAGACGGAATAAGTTGTTGTCGATCTTGCCTTGGTGTAATATTACTCCCTGACCATCGTACCACGTCTCCTCTTCTGAGGCAAGTCGCACTGAGCGAGTAACCCTTTTCCCCCCAAGATCAAAAGTGAATGTCTCCTCTAAGGGTGGATAAGGAAACACCAGAATCGCCCTTTGATCCGGGGTGATTTCTTTATATGTCCGACCATAGTACCCAACCCGCACCTGCCGTCCATGAACGTCGAACCACCGTTCAGTATTCTCGGCAAAGTTGTAAACTAGCCAGCACGTTGCGCCGTCGTGGTGGCCGTAGTTCTTGACAGTCCATCCTTCCCAATCCGCCTCAAGCGTTTCTCTGGTGATCAGATCCTGAGCGCTCAGCGGACGTCGAGGAGGAAGGCGGTTAGAAGGCGCTGGGGACACCTTCGGGAACAATAAACGAGGCACAGCAGCTTCGTTTGACCTATACGTTGTTCCGAGCCGTCCCTCTAGCAAGAGGTGTCCATCGACATCGTACCACCACTCCCAATTCTCTTGCACGTCTTGGGAATGGAACAATTCGAACAGACCCCCCCCAGTGTCGGCTTGGACAGGCTTCCCGACGTAAGTACTCTGCTGCGTGGCTGCAGAAACCGGCGGGTATACCTGCGTCACCTCCACAACGGGTTGAGGTTCTTTCACGAGGGTAGGTCCTCCCGTCGCGACACTAACAGGTTGTCCCCCTTTCTGATTCTCGCTCCAGCTCCACCTGATTTCAATCTCTCTGGTCTGTCCGTCGAGCAGGACGATACTAGTCGATCCCCAAGGCCCTTCACCGAAAATCGTTCCTTCCGCCGTCAGAATCCATTCCCAAGCTGCGTCTGGATCCACGGCGTAATAGACGGGATGTCCTCTCAGCAGATACCCGTAAGGGCCAAAGATATTCGAGTCCTGTTCGAGTTCCTCTATACTACGAGGTTCCTGTTGTCTGCACGTTCCTTCATCCACCCTGTAGTACTTGAATTCGAGTGTCTTCACGGAGTCAGCTTCGTAGACCAGGACTGGAACAGAGTTTTTCGGCCCCTCGCGGAAGACTCTTCCATGGTGGTTGAGGAATTGCTGCCAATCGGCCAAACGATCAAGTCTGGCGCTGATCCTCTTGCCGTCGACCACAAACTCTGCCCTGTCAACGTCAATCTCTGAAAATCATGAGTAAGTTCTCCGTTTTGCTCAGTAACGACCAGACTCTCACGTCTTTCTGGGCTGGTCATCATAGCCTTTCCTTTACCCCGGTTTTTCTTTACGCCCGCAGAAACCTGGGTGGAGTCTTCTACGGAAGCAAGAACGTCAGTCGCTACACTCATCCATAGATGTGGTATGTACTCACCTAGTTTCTCCTCTTCAGCCGCCTTAGCCTTTCCCTTGCCAGACGAACCTTTCGTCTTCGTTGGGATGGGCATCTCCTCCTCCTCCTCAGCCGACATCCTCAAGTCCTCTGACTCATCGCGGTTGAACACGATATCCATCGTATCCGGGTCTCGAAGCCAATGGTTGTGTACCCCTAGCCCACCCTTACGCACCAGCCTACCGTCGGCCCTGGTGAACCATTCGTAGCCACTCCCAATATCATATTCGTAGAAGATAGGCTCGCCTTGGTACTCAAACTCGAACGGACCGAAACGGTCCTCAATGGCGCTGATGAGTGGCTCTTCTCGATGAACGGGGTTGACAAAAGTGAGCTCGCCATCGGTGGCTTCCCAGGTGATCGAGCCCTCGATTCCCTCCAAGATCATAGCACCGCCATCCGAGTCCTGGCTCCACCACTGATAGTGCCTGTCCTCGTCCCACCAAAAATATACATTCGCCCCGAATCTCTGGAACACCCGTGGCTCCAAAGTCTCCGCCATTCCCCTAAACATACGGTCCTCCAAGTCGAGCTTGCTGGTCGAGAAAGTCGAATAAGTCGAACCAGCCAGGCTGGCCTCCCTCCCCTCCGGCTCATCTCCCTCCGGTTCCTCAGGGTTCACCCTCGGCTTCTTCACGTCCGGCTTCGACTCCTCATAATCTTCATCGTCAGCCAGTTCGTCATCGCTCACAGAAACCCTCTTCCTTTTACTCTGAATGTCTGCCCTCAAGCGTTTGACAGCTTTTTTGTCCCTCTTCGCCTTTTTCGCTGTGTCCTTGGCTTCTTTGCTGTTCGCTGTCATGGCGCTCACCTCCTCCGGCGTTGGGAAGTTGTATGGACGAAGTGCCTCGGTGCTGTAGCGAGCAACGAAATCGCTCCTCTTCATCGACTTGAAAGGATGCGCGGGGTTGTTAGCAAGAATTTGTTCCACAGTGAGATACGCAGGCAGAGCTGCGTAAGGATTGAACCCGTATTCGGCGCGTATTGGTGCAGGAAGGTCGTTGAAGTCCTCGACGTCGAACCAATCCATAGCGACAGTCGCAGCTTCCGGTAGACGGTATTGTTCTTTGTAAAGGGGCTCGTCTGGCTCGTGTCGGGGCCGAGCTGGTGCCCTGCGCGAACCTGTATACAACAGTCGCGCCCTAGCCCTCCTCTCGTCGATGGCCCTTCCCAGCTTCTTGACCCTTTTGTTCCTTCCCCGCAATTCGATGATGCGATAATGGCCCTTCTTCCCCGGTATCTCTTCGTCCTCGGAATTCTTGCCCGGACCGCGAAACAGATTTTGCACCTCGACAGAGTACCCTTCGCCTGACAGCCAATCTGCACGATCATCTCCTAGCTACGACGACTGATCAGACATCGCCAGCATAGAGACGTTGAGGGACGTTACCTCGATCGACCTTTTGTAGGCCGCATTATCGATCCGATCTTTGTGCAACTGGCCGGGTCGATTGGTCTCGCGCACAACCTTTTCCTTGAGGTATTTAAACCAATAATGGTCAAATACCGCCTCCAGGAATGCATCGTCCTGAACCCAATCTCGGTTCAGCGAATAATTGAGGTAGCCGCCTTGAGCGACAGCAGACTGGAACGAAATGATCGCTACGTGTCTGAGGGTCGAGTTGTATGAGGTTGTTGGTGCTTCTGTCAAGTCCGGAAGCCAACGAGATAGCCCCGTCCTCACGAGGGCAGTGGAGATCGTGCGTAGAGCCTGATCGTTGACGCTCAGCACATCCTCACGGAGATGGGTGAAATATTGTTGGTTACGTCGGAGCTGGCTGAGTCTCTGCGTTACGCGACCATGGATCTCGGGGAACCTGCCCCGCGAGTTCTGCAAGAAATGGTCGATGGTACGGCGTGAGTCTTCGAACTCCTGCTTCACTTCGAGTGGGGGTCGTGCGGGAACGTTCTCAACGCTATAGATGTTGCCCATGACACACATGTGGATCTCAAACGCTTTCTGACGGTCTTTCAGCTCCTACTGCTTGACGAGGTGGAAGAAAGCCATACCTTTGCACCCCGAGCCTCTTCTGGGACGTCCTCCTTCGTTATCTGGTAAGGTCTTCTCCTTTTCGTCTTCTCCTTGCGTTCAATAAGATCTCCATCTTTATTTATGGCAGTTCCGCGCTGACGAGAGCTTGGTCGCGACGGAGTACCTCGCAGTGGAGGCTCCCCTTGTGGAACCGACTTGTTGTCAGGAGGTGGCCACAACATTGTCGCTCTTGGTGCAGCACTTGGAGCAGGGAAAGATTCATCGCCTCCACGCCCCGACATTCTCGAATATCCAGTTGTCTGTTCTCGTAGGAGGGTAGAGCGTTGAGGTTTCAAGACAAAGAGAAAGAGTACATGCTCACTGCGCATGCAGACCCACACATGGCAATCACGTGAGTTAGCTCGGTAGTTTCGGTCAATACCACCTTTGTTCGTGAATCTTGTCCTTTTGTGAGTCTTTAGAGCTGCCTCGACGGTTGCGCATATCCTAACGTGCATTCATAGACAAACAGTAGCCGAATATACATGATTTTGGTCGCTCATCTTTGCCCTCTGTTCAATGCAGAGCAGGCAACTAAGATGTCCCTGTCGATACCGTATGCACCTTTAGGTCGAGGGTATACAACGGCATGACACACAATGTCAGACGGCTCAATGACCCGCGTCTCATTGGAAGGCTGAGCATCCACAATGACGGTCTCGAACCGAGGGCGACTGTGAAAGGGTGATTTCGCTCGCTCTCCATGAGGCAATTGCTTATGGGGGCTTACGAAGACGAAGACGCGCATCACTCCTTCCAGTGGGATCTCGTAGATAGCTGTGATGAACCCAGTTCGCTTCGTGTTCCGAGTCCCCTCGTTGAAAAGGATACCGCTATTTCCCTTGTGAATGTCCCAACGGCTGAACGTGACGCCATTGTGGTGGAATTGCCTCACGGGTCGGCCGGCGTTGGGAAGGACGTTGGATATGCGGGGGTCAGGGAAGTCGTTACAATGTTGCCATTGGCCGTTCGGTTCTGTTCGGCGAAGATACGTGTAGATGGGAGTGTAATGATCTACGCCACCCTCCGACCAGAGCACGGAGTTCCCCTTCATAGCATGAGCTTGCTCTATGCTGTTGAGTGTGCGCAAATGGGACGTCGGAGGCGGCACGGGAGACAGGATCTGTGCGAGTGCTCCCAGCAAAGGCGAAGTAGTTCCCCGTAGTAAAGCGTTCAATCGACCAATCGTGCACATTTGACGCAGCATCGTATAGTCCATATCGTCTGAACAAAGCTGTCAGTAGTTGAACAATGCGAGAGACCCAGACTTACATATGCGGCGATTGGTCTTGATTCGCTGGAACTTGCCGTTCAGCTGTTCGCCTGGCATCTCACTGAGGAAGACCAGGGGACCCCAACGCTTCAGTAACTCTCTATTGTGCGTGGCGTAGTGGTGGTTGGGATAGATGTGGTTCACGAAAGGGAATACGTAGGAGCAGGAATTGAGGTACTCCATATAATGGTGATGGTACGCGTCCGCTTCTGCTTCTGACGTCGAATAGGCAGCAAGGATGTTGGTCGACGCGATGAGGTGGTATAAGTTGTCGAGAAGATCTTTGTGGCGCTCCCCCGAGTGTTCTGAGGCCCAGAATTCGGGTATGATTAGAGGAAATATCACCGTGAATAGCATGAGGAATTCGGCGGCTTTCAAAGATCCATGCTTTGCTTCTCCAAGATTGGCTGGTGGGCGGCTGCAGTAGGTGGGGAGGGGAACATCGCGAATGCAGGCACGTATGTCCTGCAACTGCTCCGACGTAAATTCGAAACTGGAGCTACTCTCATCTTCGGATGACTCTTCGTACACGGAATCCTCGTCAGCGGGAAGATTGAGATCAGTGAAGAGAACAGGTGGGCGAACGGTACGGTCGGAACCACTTGAACTTCCTGACGGGGAGCGGTTGTCGTTGATGTATTCCTCGAAGAAGTCATCCCAATCAGACAGAGTGCTCTCTGAAGACATACTTTCCGCTTCACTTTCCGCCTCCTTGAGGTCTTCCTCCTGGGCCTCCTGGGCCTCATCCCGCACGCTTGTCTTCTTCTTCACATCGATATTCAACAATCTCCGAAGGTGATTCGAAAGGATTCCTTCCAGCGTATTGTGCATGAAACCAAGGATAACGTTGTCAACGGGATTCCAGTAAGGGAGAGCAAATAGAGGTGACCAGCGGATTCCTGATCTAGTCGCAGATGTGTCCCGATCTGCGACAGTACGTGCGTCCCGCCACTCCATCGCCTGCTGGACGACAACCTCAGGATCTCGCTCCGGTGATGGGGTTAACGTCGCTAGATTTTTTTTCTCGCACAGGCACCATGTACAGAACATCTTTGCCCTGTACCCAAGGACACCCGCAACCTTTGCTACGGCGTCTAAGTCTGCGATGACAGGTACAAGGGCTATGCGCTTGAATGTACCTGTGGGGTGGTGGAAGGAAGGAAACTGTGTACGGTGCCAGTACGTCTGAAGGTCGGCCACGATAGGTTCGAGAAGGCGCATCACTCGATGTATATTCGGCAGGTCTGGCCCTGGTGTTATCCCAACAACGAACACGTTCTCTGGTCGGTAACGGATGTCGGGTGGGAGATTCAGGCAGCAGAGAAGGACGGAACCGACAGAGACCACCTTTCCCGCGATTTTGTTGGTGAAGGGGTTGAACCAATCAACGTAGAGGCCAAAGACAAGACTTTCCTCGTTGATGGGGAACTTTGGTATGCTATGCCAGGCCGGGCTCTCCCATGTACTCTCTAAGCGACCGGTTTGGGTCTTTGGAATGGTGTTTGCTTTTGCGATGTGGTCCTCAACGCCAGGTTGCATGAGGAAGGATGGGATCCATGATCCGAAAGACTGCATGTTGTACATCGCGCGTGGAACCATTTTAGAGCCAGAACCTGTATTGCGACTACGCTTCATAGGCTCTTTGCACACGCGGCCACCCACTGTCGAACCCCTCGAGGTACAGGTGTCTGGGACGGCATTTAGCGGATAGAGTGCGTTGCATTTGACGCAGCATGCACGGCGTATGATTGTCGGCTCGAGCTTGAGGCGTTTCTTAGCAGCTTGGATGTCGCGAGGGATATTGAAGGACGGAAAGTTGAGTGAGAAGCCGAGGGATAAGGTGATGGTGGATAGAAGCCAGGTCATGCAATTCAGTATGAAGCTGAGTGCTTTCAGACTAATATTGACATGAGTACGACTGACCCCCGCTATGAGATGTAGCCACACGGCCAAGAGACAGACCGATTCCTCGATTTCGCGTGCTTTGCCTTCCACATCTGGTACGTGTTCTCAGTTGTATTGTCGTCGCTCAACGGTAAACTGACGTACCCAAAGTTGCCATAACCTCTCCCACCGCAGAAGACGAAGGCGTTGAGTACAACGGAACGGAGGAATGTGTGTTGTTGGATTGCTGTTCGACATTACGAGGTGCGATTGGAGCAGCAGGACTCGATGCTTCTACTCGCTCTTTCCGGGCATGAGACAGACGAGTTTCGTGACTGACAAGTTTACCATTGCAACTGGAGCAACCACACGGGACGTTCTTCCCCATCGTGCACTGCAAAACCAGAATGCCATTAGAACAATTTCAAATTTATCACTACCATGTACATACACTTCAGTAGCTCGTGTATAAATCGATTTCCGTATTTCTCACTGCAGAGAAAAAAAGTTGGTCGGTGTGAATATCTTCTATTACTTGTAAAATTTCAGGTATATGTATAAGCACCCACATCGTTCCCATCCCCATGCGGGGGATGGAAAATTATCGGAGACGCTATTGGAGACGTTATCTGATTCGTTTGATCTGCATAATCATCGGATTATATTTACCGACGGGCCGTCGGAGAACTATGTACAAGCGGGCCGTGGTGGGATGATCGGCCTGGCTACTGACTGGCTACTGAGTTTCAGTCAGTAGCCACGGCTACTTACCCCCACCCTGCCTCCGGTGTTTGGCGGTTTGTAAACCGCCGGAAACCGGACCGCGCGGTTTGCAAACCGGTTCAAACCCAAACCAACCGATGGCAACACTAGCGTACGGCACAACTCATAAGATTGGTCGGGGAGGGAGAGAAGAAAAGAAAATAGGACGACCAGGTAGGTCCATCCCTATCCTGTTCGAACGACTGATTAATACGTCCCAAAACGCCTCATTTGAGCACCTCCTTCAAACACTCGTTCAAACCCCCATTTAAACACCCTATTCAAATGCCCTACTTTTTTGAACCGCTAAGTCTCCGTTCTACCTACTGCCTACGGTGACCTTTAGGGAGACCACTACCCCCTTCTTCGTAGCTCCCGCCTTGCCTCTATCGTGTAGTTGACTAATGTAACCATCGATGTGAATACAACCAATACCGTTTAAAGCGAGCTCAAAGTTGTGACCATTTAAACGAGGTGCTATCACAAAAGTGCTTTATTTTTTAATTATTTTATATTATATCCCTGTCGTATGACGACATTATCAAGGCTGCTCAGAGGATCGAGGACGCGTTTAACTATATCGTGGACAACCCAGTGGTTTATAAGACGGCGGTGTCGCTTGTCTGCGAGTCTGATTGGTGTGCACTGGTGTCTCGATGTTTCTGTCAGGCGCTTTCTGACATCTTTTCCCCATTGAATAGGGCGGAGTTTGGCTTGCTCACTCCAAGTGCGGTCGTCATCAAGGGTAACAACGTGCCGCCGAATACCACTTACGATGAGACCAAGCTAACCTGGGGCAAGGAATATAGCCACGACTATCGCAGACAGACCGTCGTGTATGTTTTCTCGGGCATCGTTGTCTGAGGAAACCCCTCGTTTGCTCACTGCCTCTACGACAGGTTCTGGGTCGTCAACGATGGTTATCCAATCGACTTCTACATCTCTCACGGTTCGCTAGGTGGTGATGGCAGCTCTCATGGCACGGCTGAAGTCACCATAGAGGGTGTTCGTTACCAATCACTCAATCTCTACCGTCCTCACTGCTGACGCACCTACAGAACTCCTACGAGAACGACGACATTACTGATGACGTCTGGAACACGAAGTGATTCTACCAGACCAGTGTTACAGGAACACCCGAGAGCTTCAGCTTAACGCCTATACGCACGCCGAACTCTGGAATCAGTGCATGGGATAGCGTTCTCAAGCAGTACTTGCACAAGATTGGAGAGACGCCCGAACAGAACTGAGCGCTGAAGGAGTGACGATAGTGTTACTGCGCTAAATTATTGCACGATTGTCATTGACCCGTAGCTTTCTGTACAATGTAAGTATATGTAGGGAGAAAGCTGAATTATACGACTGTTGAGTCTCACTAGTACTTCTACGTGACCGTTTCAGCTCCCCATGTCGATATCACGATCTATCTTGCGCGTCAACGTGACTTCCCTCTGCCTCATAGAGACGTCAAACCCTTCCTGGTCAGGTAACATTGAAGACTGGCATGCCACCGCACCGTCGTACTCCACTCCGAACCCAAAATTCGCTCGGATGAGCTTCATTTTTGGGCGTCTCATGAGGAAGTGACGATCAAGCATGAGCACAAGCTTCACGTCATCCACGATACACTCCTCAAGCTCCAGTTTCTCCAACTTGGGACACAAAAGGTCGCCTTCGGATGACTCTCGCAACCCTCGCACTAGTTCCTCGTAACCCATATTCCAAGCCCCTTTGTGTCCGAGTCGAAGTGAAATGAGTGAGCACAGGGGTTTTAAGGATCGTAACACCGTCCGGATACCCCAGTGAGAGCGAGGGAAGTCCAGCTCGAGATGCTTGATCGGTGGCTTCGACCGCAGGAGGTTCTCCCACGGTGCTTCGGGGAAGTCAGAGTCACTGGTGGTGGAGTCGCATACGAGTTCGCCGCAGCACAAAGCAATTGAGAGTCGCTCTACACCCGGAAGGGAAATACGTTCGAAAGCGTCCCGAATCAAGTGCATGAAGTTTTCGTTGGCCAAACCTCTGGCTGAGAAGGTGAACTCGGGGGGCCCCTTGATCCGTGACCACCATCATGGCCGGATTTTCCCACGCTTGCGTGGGCAAGGGCGCTGGCGACCACTACACGTGGAAGGCTGCGTTGACCGCAGAGGGAGATGGTGACGGTTGAGGGCGTACTCTGTATGACCTCCAACCCACGTACCCTCGCCCCCAGCTTCAGGATCTGACCGCTAGCGGTCAGATTGCCCCTCAAACCTCCACCAACACGTGGAACACCAGAGATGGTGAGCATAAACTGGCTACAGCTTCGATTACAGCTAACGACGTGTAAAGCTCGCTCCTTACACCTCTTTCCTTCAGATAACCCTCCTACCTGCTTTACCTTCAGGTTTCTTGACGCCAGTGGCTCAATTACGCGTCTTTACTTCGAACAAAGGAACTAGTTCCTATATATTCGACATGCGCCCGTCACGCTTCTTCCCCTCCCTTACCCTCGTACCTCAACCTTTTCCTGAACAATGCCCCCCAAGTCGCAGAAAGGCAAAGACTCTGCCACCTCTAGAGCCTCCAAAGCAGCCAAGAATAACGAGGGAGACAAAGTGGAGAAACCAGTAGTGGAAAAGAAAAAAGATCGTCGCACAAAGAAAGGGTCAGGCGTAGGCGACACCACCCCAGCTGAGCCGTCTCGACGTAGCGAGAGGAATCGGGGAAAGCGTCAACGCGAGTCAGGTAAGCACTCGCCTCAATGCAACGCCTGCTCTAGCCATAATCGAAACGCAGGTTCGGATAACCCTAGCGAAGATGAAGCCTCCGACTATTTCAGTGCATCGAATCAGGAAGAGTCGGACACGGAAACCAAAACTCCCGATGAAGAGAGTATGGTGATCGTCGAAGATGGACATCCCGTCCCGGGAACCTTGACCCCAGCCTCAGCAAGCACATCATCGCCGTCACCCTTCGCCACTCCGAAAGGGGACCAGGCCTTTCGCGCAATGGACCTGTCCAGCGCCTGCACCCCGATAGTCCATCCTACGACCCCTCTAAATCTCCGGAGCCGCCCATCCATGTTCATCCCAGGCAGCTTCAATCAGGATGCTTTCACCACACCCCGGCCCCAACGTACTGGCGCACTCTCGACTACCGGCCCTAGCATCGAAGTCCCCATAGTATCCATGGTGAACGGTACTCCCATGATGCTAATGCCCGACGATTCGCGAGCCCCAGTCACTCCTGACAATATTATCAAACGTAGGTTCCTATTTACTTCGCCCTCTACACTCCAACAACTTATTCAAGTTGCAGTATGGGCCTCGGAAGCGGACAAATACCGTAGGGAACGTGAACGTCTGGCAGCAGCACAAGTCTCGCCGTCAGGAGCCACCTCGTCCACGCGGATCGAAGAGATCGTTCCCGACGATCTGATAAATAGCCTCAACACGAATCACCGTGCATCTCCTACCCCTGGTACGAGCGTATCCCCTCCCGTGACAGCGTGACCTCACACTTACCAGATCCGGAGAACAATGGAGGACGAGAAGATGGGGAACTCGATAACACACCACCCTCTCTTCCTCAACCCCCCAACTCCCCTCCCCTCGCTACCGGTAAGAATGAGCCTCGACCCTAGCCAATGCCATTTCCTCATCATTATCCCTTTATGTATCCTCAGACGGCTCTAGCCCTACCAACCCCATCATGTCGAACCCCGAGAACAAAGAGGAAACGGAGGGTACGAACGCTGCAAGCGACGCGAGCGGTTCGAACCCAGAACAACCACCGGACCACATTACCACAGAGCCCCAATCGTCAACAATCCTTGGAGTTCGAGCGAGTGCCACTGTCTACTCGGATGACGACGAAGACGACACAAAGCCTGCCACTGTCACCCGCTTCCCCCCCGATTGGCCTTGGATGCTCGAGGGTTGGACGAAGGACGACATTAAGATCAACCTCTCTACGAAAACCTTCGAGAGGTGGAACAAACCAATCGAGGGATCTGCCAAAGGGGTCCTGTTCTTGATGGGCACGAACGGGGAAAGCTACCAACCCCCCACAGTTGATGGCAACCCTATCCCTCCCGAGACCGTCATACGCTGGGGTCGTAAGGCCCTCCTAGCAGAGACAGGTAAACTCGTCGAGGTTACACCTGCCGGAGGTCTCACCCAGGCTAACAACCCCAATCCCGTCCCCCTTTTCCTCGTCTCCAAACTCAACGACACCGAAGTTGAGTTTCTGAACCGCAAAGCACTTGGAGTCAAGAATGGTATCTCCTTCGGTTTCCTCAAGTGGGATCTCACCCCCTCCTCCTTCGTCTTCTCCATCGACAACCTCGTCAGGATGACGCCTGGGACAGAAGACTGCGCAATAGTCCACGAAGCGGTAGTCTCTGCATGGACAGACCGCGAGACGAAAGTGTTCGATTTCCTCACCACCAAATCAGAACAATGGGTCCCCGCCGACGACACGAACTCCCTCCGCTCTTGGCTCGAACGTAACGTATCTGTGCGGGCATACCTGCGAGGAACACAGGTGGTATACAATGTCTACTGTACCCCCCCGACCCACGACGAGAAGCGGTACAAGGCCTGGATAGAGCTTGTCCGTACGAAGTCTACCATCGAGTACGAGGTTGGCCCCCTACAAGTTGCGAGTGCGAAGGAGACTCGAGCTTCGACAAAAGGCAAACTATCCAAACAAGATCGGCAGAACCCCATCCGAATGGGCTGCGCCTGGTGCTTATCATCGGACATACCCTCGGAGTGCTGCCCGATCGTACTATACCCTTTTTGGATGGGAACTGGTCCAAGAACAGTTGCCCTCGACGTTGCTGGGCCGTCTGGTGGGGTTGGCCCCTCCTCTGGGGCGCTTGTCAACAGAGGCAGGGGAGGTGCCAACTTGAACCGTAGTGGCGGTCGCGGCAACAGAAGAGGAAGGGGCAATTAGCGTCACGGAGCTGGCCCAGTCGCGATCCTAATGTACCTAATGACTTTCTATCACTCATGTAACCCATACACGATATCATAGCCTCCGTAAATCCAAACTCTTTTCTTACCTTGCTCTTGATCCTCAGTTGGCCACCCTTTATTTTTCTATGGATATGAGTCAAAACATTAGTCGAGAATGCGCTGACCCCTCTGGTGCACGGGGGGGTCTCAGGGACCTAGCGCTCACAAACGGTCCCCCCCAGTCGTGCCTGCAGGCGATGGGGATTGGCGAAACCAGCAGGAGTCAGGGTACCCGGGGTCCTATCCCTGGCTATCTAATGCGAGGCCCCCCTTCTCGCGCGACTTCCGTCGGGTTGGATGCGCCGAGAAGTACACACGAAACTCGACAACCCACATCCTCAGGGTGGCAGCTGCCCTATTCGAACTCCAACTCTCAACCTCAAGAAGGTGAAGAGCACGAGTCGATATCACAAGCCCAACAGCCTCGCCAGCGGCGAGTAATTGCGCACAATCAAGAATCTCTCGCTAATGATTCTACCTTTGCCTCAAATACATCCTCAAATGCGAGTACGATTAGCACTCGCCTAAGACGTGGGCCTAACCAGAGACGCCGTACCCCCCTCCAAATGGAGGATGCCCCACAAAAATTGAAAAGACTACGCCTCGCACAGCATGATAATCTTGGGCCCCCAGCCAACCCTAACAAACAGACTCGAGCACATATTAAGATTGGCTCCATTAATATCAAAGGGAGAGGTGCGAACCACATCTTTGATCGAGGCCACAAATGGAATGACATTTTCCGAGTAATGACGACTGGTAAATACGCCGTCATGGGGGTGCACGAAACCCATCTCTCTCAGGAGCAGACAGAAGAGATCAATGCCAGCTATGTTGGACAGAAGATTAAGGTCTTCTCTACACTGGACGACGACCATCCTAACGCAGCAGGCACAGCGATTGCACTGAACTCTAACCTAGTCCACGTTGACCCTGCTCGGGCGACTGTATTAATCCGAGGGCGAGCCCTACTTGTTGAATGTTGCTGGAAGGATAATAAAACACTCGCTGTCCTTTCCCTCTATGCACCAAATGATACGATGACGAACAATCGGAAATTCTGGATGGAGCTCACAAAACAATTCCTCGAGTTTGACATCCCGACCCCGGATGTAATCCTAACAGACAGCAATATCGTGGAGGAAGCTATGGACAGATCAAATACCAAATCTGACCTACTGAGCGCAGTGGAAGCCCTCCACGACCTCAAAACAATTCTCCGTATGAGGGACGGGTGGCGACTTACACATCCCTCACGGCGGGACTTCACGCACACACACGTTGCCCCAAACGGCGTCCTGACTGCCTCTAGAATCGACCGCATATATGTCTGTGAAGACATACTTATGTTCTGCCAAGAGTGGAATATTCTTGATGATTTTGGAGGAGTCTCAGACCACAGACTGGTGTCCGTCACCCTAAACTCCCCCGAGCTGCCATCACCCGGGGATGGCAGGTACTCAATCCATCAAACCTCAGTGGATAACAAATTCTTTATGACTAAACTAATGGAGCAGTCGTACGATCGCCTACACGCCATAGTCACCTTTGACGACTCTACAAGGTCTGATTCCCATAACGTCCAAACCCTGTATAAGGAGTGGAAGGACTGGGTAGTCCATGAGGAGCGCTCCTTCCGTAAAAAGAATGTGGGGAAGATAAAGTCTGAGATTAAACAGAAGCAAGTAAAGCGAGGTAAATTGCATAACCTTCCCCGGGCACAACGAACACTGGAATCTGAGCAGAAGGCGCTCACCCTTCAACTTGAGATCAACGAGTTACAGAAGAAACTTGCCAAAAACCAGAAGGAACAAAACCGACTTAATGTAGAGCTAGAGGATGGCCTTGTCACGAAGAATTCCGTGAAAAGAATGGGGATTAAAGATGAACACACAAAAGACCTTATCCTTTCCCTGAAGGCGACCGACCAGACGAACGGGCGTGTGACATTTGTCCGCAAATCTGAAGAAATGGCGCAGATTGCCGCAAAATACCACGACAGGTTACAACATGACCCGTCCATGGAAGACCGAGTAAGGAAAGACCGGGCTATAGACCATGTCCTAAGCTTCATAAAGCGGCGGCTTACTCCTGAGAAAGCAGCAGAAGCATCTCTAACTGACCCCCACCCGCCAAAGCGCGATATTCGAGACGAAATAAGGGCTGGAAAGATCGGATCTGCTGCGGGCATTGATGGTATCATTGTCGAGCTCTTTAAAGCCATGCTTAGAATCCACGACATCAAGGTCGAGGATGACCCTGGTGCACGGTCAGTTGATATTAGTGAAGTCCTAGAGATGGTTTACCGTGACATAGGAATGTATGGAGTAGCAATAGGCACGGACTTTAACACCGGATGGATGTGTCCTATTTATAAAAAGGGCGAACGAAATGATATTGCAAACTACAGGCCTATTACCGTGCTGAATCATGACTACAAAATACTCACGAAAATCATGTCCAACAATGTAGCCAAGATAGCAGACGAACTGATCCATCCTGACCAAGCAGGCTTCATGACTGGCAGGAGCATCATGGACCATATCCGACAAGCCCAACTCCTGGTAGATTATACAGGAGAACAGTCACTCGACGGGGTCCTTGTATTCCTAGATCAAGAGAAGGCCTATGACAAGCTCTGCCACCACTACATCTGGCGAGTCCTAGAGGCCTTTGGTTTCCCGCCCCAATTCATTAATATGGTGAAGACCCTTTACACCAACGCCCACACTCGGGTCATGATAAATGGCGCCCTTAGTGACGCCTTCCTTGTATATCGGGGCTCAAGGCAAGGCTGTCCCCTGTCATGCCTTAAGTTCAACTTTGGCATTGAGCCTCTTGCCGAGATGATTAGAATGGACCCAGACATACAGGGCTTCCAAATCCCAAACGTAGTGCGAGAAATCCGTAGCTCCCTCTTTGCTGACGACACCTCAGTTGCGCTGAATAAGAACTCAAGCTACGGGAACCTCTGGAGGACCCTTGATAAGTGGTGCGATGCGTCAAGTGCGAAGTTCAACACCGGGAAAACTGAGGTAGTACCCCTAGGATCCGCCGAGTACAGAACAGAACTCCTCTCAACACGTAGACTGAACCCCAACCTGGATGAGGAAATCCCGTTTAGTGTCAGGATAGTACCAGATGGCCAGTCAGCGAGGTATTTAGGAGCGAGGGTGGGAAACAACACATCCGAAACCGAACCCTGGCTCCCGATTATCGAGAAGATAGAATCCAAACTACAGAAGTGCCTCCAATCACACCCAACAATAGACACGAAGGTGAATATGTTAGACCTGACCATTGCTGCGAGAACGCAGTATGCAACACAGGCGTGCGGTGGGATGCCTGAGGATATAACTAAGCGCCTGATCTCCATCCAAACCAAATTCCTGAACACCCCTATCAACCGCATAACCCTCCAAAATTGTAAGGATGGAGGTGGGAGACGTGTGTTCGACCTGCGAAGTAGAAATCTTGCAGTAGATATCGAGCAGTTCCGAAGATACCTCGACTTTGGTCCCTCACGGCCATCTTGGGCTTGGATGGCGGATGAAATCCACAGAACGCACGTACGGAAGGACTCAACTGTCAAATATGAGTCGAGAGTAAACCCCTACCTTCAGGACTGGAACCCAATCATTAATCGCCTCCCCAGAGTCCTTAGGGGTATGCACCGAGCTGCTGCAAAACTCGGCGTCTCGTTTGAGCTCATCCGACCATCTGACTCAGTACGAAGGTCTCTCCCCCTGTGGCACCATTTTGCCAGAAAGGGGAGTACTAGAGAGAACTATAATACCCCAGGGTGCAAGTGCCTGCGAAAGAACCATGATATACATACAGTAGGGGATGCTATAGACTTCATCCAACGCATCCTCAATCCGGGACATACCCCAAACGCAAGCTGCAAATGTCATGAATGCGACCAGGATAGACGCCTTCGTGACTGCTCAAACCCCCACCGGTGTTTAACAACAGCACAGGACCGACTCAACCAAATCTCCCCAAAATGGAACCCCACTAGCTCATGGTCCCCACCCCCAATCCCTTCGGTCCCAGAGAGTCTACTGGGTGAACATGACACATTGATAAACCCGTTCTACGACTCAGACAACATGGCGGATGGCTTCCGCATTTTCACCAAACCCCGGGGTACCTCCAATATTCTTGCTATCCACCAGAACCGCCAGGATAACACAAATGCCCCCGATACAATCGCCTGGTGTGCAGGTAAAGTTCGGGACCCCAACTCTGCCTCAGCAAAGGCGGGAGTGGGAGTCTGGTTTGGCCAAAATGATAGCCGTAACAAGAGCATACGACTCCCAGTAAACCTCCAACAGACGACGCCGACAGCAGAAATTTTCGCCCTGCTCGAGGCCTGCAAAATCGCCCCGAGAAACTCTACCCTGCGGTGCGTCATCTCAAGCAAAGCAGTCATAAAAAAGGTCGAAACAAAACTCCCAAAATGGGAGAACCATGGGTTCGCGAATGTACTAGATGCAACCCTCTTCCGAGCCCTACTCTCTGAAATGAGAAAAAGGACGGCTGCAACTATTCTCCGACTGTCCGTGCACGATATGGACAGCCAAGCGAGATCCACAGCCAACAGCCTGGCCACCAAAGCCTGGGATATTCAGGATGACAACCCCGCAAACCTCACCCTGGCTGACCACACTACCCTCCCAGGTGCACGATTATCTGCACTAACGCAATCGCTTGCGACTAAATTGATAAAGGAGCAAATTACACGACCCGAGAGGAAACGTACCAGTGCAAACGTTAAAACTCTCCAAGAGGCAATCCTCATCCACAACAAACAGAAGCCCCCAGAGAAAGCAATCTGGCGCGCCCTCGGCGACCGAGATGTCTCTAGACGGATGAGGCACTTCCTTTTCTTAGCTGTACATGGCGGACACCGGATAGGGTATTTCTGGAAACATTTCTGCCCCGAGCGGATGAACTGCTCGTGCTGCAACGCAGTAGAGACCCTTGAACACATTCTAGTGCTCTGCTCCCGGCCGTGGGTCAAACTGATCTGGAACGTCGCCCGCTCCACATGGCCGATAGCTTTTGGCCCATGGCCAGATATCTCGTTTGGAACGATCCTGGGATGCGGACTTATGAGTTTCAAGGACTCTGAGGGTAGTAACCTCCCAGAAGCGACGAGACTCTTCAAAATCATCGTCACGGAATGCACCCACCTGATTTGGAAGATGAGATGTGAGACCGTGATAGGAGAGAAGTCAATCCCCTCAAGGCAGGAGATTTACAACCGAGTTGTTGCCGCGATCAACGCCCGCCTAAAGAGGGACCTACTTATTGCGAGAAGGAAGAAACTTCCTGCGAGATATGCGTCTAGGAATTTGATCTCGCGAACGTGGCAACATGTCATAATCACTCCCTCCCTGGAGGACGGAGACGCAACGGGACAAGAGGAGTCTTGGATGGATAACACCGGGGTTTTAGTGGGTGTTGAGCCCCTTAGCACGTTAGACCCAACTCCAACAGGTGTTGGTTGATCTCACAGATGGCTCACAGCCCCACACTACGACCGAATCGTGTGCTAAGCCTCTGGGGCGAGGGCATTTCCCCGGTCGGTGGCATAACTCTACCTCATCCTTCTTAATAGGGAGTGGGCGACCTCTCCCATCCTCTTACGAACACATGGATCCCAAGTTTAATGCTAGTGCGTGCCTGCGAAGGCCGATTATACAGCTTAAGTCTATGTCGCCGGCGCGCAAGGCCGGCACGTACCACCAAAAAAAAAAAAAAAAAAAAAAAAAAAAAAAGAAGGTGAACTCCCGAATGGTGGGCCATGATACGGGCGTAGATGAGGAAGCGTCGGGGGACCGGCAGAGCAAAAAGCTCATGATGTCAGTCAAGGAAAAGATAACCAAGGAGTTGCACTGTTCCGCAAGGGCTTGCAAGAACATCCCCAGGTCAAAACTATCCGGTTCTGACGATTTACAGATGGGCGACGCAATGCGAAGCTCTGTCAAGCGGGACCATCCAAGGGGAAGATCCAACATCTCCACAGAGATCCACTCCCTCCTCATATCGAGCTGTCGAAGGGACTTCGTATGTGTAAGGAGTTTTCCCACGGGCGCGAGCTGAGAACCGTGTTGATGATCAGGACGTTGGAACAACATACCCGTCGGAGTATAGACGTTCTTCAACTGAGGAAGATCGTCAGCTCCGAGCCGGTAGAAAGGTTCCCAGTGCTGGCCAGGGCTTCCCATCACAAGCGTTCTCCAGCGACGGCAGTATCGCATGAAGACTTCGATGAATTCCGTCTTTATCGCATCTATCTCCACCCGGACTTCTTCCTCCAGGTCACAGGGCTCTACGGACATCGATATAGTGAGGGGTAGCGACCCGGATCTCTGCAGCCAATTCGCGAGCCCTTCTTTCCTCGCACGCAAGGCCCGGAAGAGTTGGTCTCTTATGAGTGGCCCCATATACGACGGTGCTGGAACGGATATGTGGATATAGTTCCACAACCGCGGCGTGCTCAGAGCGATATCCCTCCAGGTTCGGCAGACCTCGGTGAGCAAGAGCGGAGCGTGCGTTTTGAAGTGGAGAGAAGGGTGAGATTTGTCATCGGGCAGACAAAACTCGAATACCTCGCGCCATACGTCTGCAGGAACAAACCGCTTCAGTCCGTTATGCTCTGTTTCCAGCCGCGATATTTCTCCCTCGATCTGGCATGCTCTTTCTTCAGGTTGAAGTATGAGTGCTTTTATGTCGACCTGTTCTTCTGAGGACGGGGCGTAGTCGGTGTTCGACACGTGTACGAAGAGTGTTTCGGTAACCATCCTCTCAGAGCTATCAACGCCATTTAGCTCGTACTGCGCGGTCGAAAAAAACAAACGAGAAAGCCACAAAAAACTTGCCTGCTATGTCTTCAGGCTTGTTATCCCTTCGTATGCTATGAGTGATGGTGAGTGTTTGAGTTCAAGTTTCAAGTCCTGAAGACATGCTGGGGGCCATTATGTACGGAACTGCCCCAAGTAGCACGCATTCCATTGAAAACGTTCATGCTGTCTCGGCTGGGATGTCTATCGACGTAAATATACTTCCCTCAGTCACCCGTCAACTGTACTGAGGGTATTCCGGCTCACTAGGATTATAGGTTTGGGTTTCAACTTGTACATGGTCCAGTGAAAACTGACATTTATCGAAGGTGTTGGCTCGTACTTGACTCGATACTTCGATTTGATAGGAAAAGCAAAGAAAGAGGGGAGAAGTGACGCGACTCGGAGTAGATCGCGGTTCGTGTATCAAGCTGGTCCAAGGTCAAAATTAATCAACCGGAATTTGAGGTAAGACGGTCGTCCGGTTATTGCCGGCCGGTATTCTCGGCATCTGCAACACATCAGACTCCCGCGTCCTATGGGTCACTTGTGGTCAGCATACACAACATGTCAACGTTCAACGTTCAACGTTCAACATCCGAGACCATCCAACGTGGCCTCCCAGTATGGCTTCGAGCGGTTCAAGCCTGAACGCCGAACGGAGTCTCACGGGAACCTTGATATCAAAACCTGGCGATTCAAGTACAAGGTTTGAAAAGTACTCTTTTGGTCGTTCGGACGCTCAATTGCCACTCCAACTTCGCGTCGGGCCGAACAGTATCTCGGACCGTTCCCAAGTTATTGTTTGTCGTAACTTGCCTTCCACCACACCACACACCGTCAGAACTCTTCGCCTTCAACTAACCCCTGGACTGCTGAGGCTCCGGCGCATACTCATCGATCTCTCGTACCTTCATCAGACACTCCCGAGCCAACATCCCATGATTCCCCACCTGACTCGTCTCCCGTCAACATCAGGGTGGAGGGGTCATTTAATAGTACACCGTATCAGTATTGACTCCTTCGGCTGGCTGCGCTCTTCGTCTATTTAAACTACAGATGTCTCATCGTTGGTTCCCACTCCCACTGAACTCTCATGCTCTCCATCACCACCCTAGTCTGGTTTTTGGGCACTCTAACCGGAATTCTTGCTCAAGGGAACACCAACTCTCGCGATGTTTCATTATGTCCAGGTTTGTATTATATCGAGGCTCAAGAACAAGCGATCCGTATTGACAAGTCATAGGATACGTCTTGAATTCCGTCTCTGAGAGCGACACTGGGTTGATTGCTCAACTCAACCTCGACGGACCTCCGTGCGATGCCTTTGGAAACGACATTCCGAATCTTAGCATTGAAGTGGCATATGAAACTACATCTAGGTAGAATCATCATTCGTGGCCTCCATAAATCACCCTGATCATTCCTAGGCTGCATGTAATGATACGAGACTTCGACCAAAAACAATTCGTTGTACCTCAATCTGTTGTTGAGCGACCAGCCCCTCCAACACAATCCTTCGCTGATGTATCTGACCTCGTCTTCAATTACGAGTCAACTCCTTTCGCGTTCTGGATTACTCGACGCTCGGATCCTCTTTCAGCTCCACTGTTTGATACCAGAATTGGCTCGCTTCCTGCAGCACCAATACCCCCTGTAGTCACGACAGACAACAGTACGGCACTCGATAACTTTAACCTCGTGTTTGAGGATCAATTTCTCCAGGTGGCGTGATTTCCCTAGATTCTTGTCGATTTGCATTGAATTCTTGCAGCTCACCTCTGCCTTGCCTTTGGATGCCAATGTTTATGGTTTGGGGGAGTACTACTCAGATACCGGATTCAGGAGGAGGATCGTTGAGCAGGGGGGCTCAATCCAAACCCTGTGGGCTCGCAACATTCCAGATCCCGTCGACGAGAACATGTAAGCCACACTGTATTTCCAGATCTCAATATGAGTTGTATAGCTGACACAATCATTTTCTCGAGGTACGGATCCCATCCGTTTTACTTGGAACACCGATACAACGAATCCACAACCGAATCCCATTCCCACGGAGTATTCTTGCTCAGGTCAGAAAAGTGTCAAGCCACTTGAGCCTTATTTTGTCTACTATAACCAGAATTATTCAGTCCCTCCGGTGGAGATATCTTGTTATTGACGCCCCCGGATGCGCTTCAATCGCTGGTACAGTACCGGATGATTGGAGGGATCCTCGACTTCTATTTTTTCTCCGGCCCAAGTCCTCAGGCAGTCGTCGAACAGTATGGAGAACTAATTGGGTTCCCCACTTGGCAGCCGATATGGGGCTTCGGATTCCATCTTTGCAAGTACGTGCATTCGGTTCAAACACTTCTTTCTACTGAGACTCCCGTAAGATGGGGATACCACAACGTGAACGAGACCCGGGAGCAAGTCAAAAATATGCGCGAAGCAAACATTCCATTGGAAGGTATAGCTTCTTATTTTCTTTCTTTTTTTGGGCTCACTCTTGCTCTCTCTTTGTAGTGATGTGGAACGATATCGACCTATACCTGGCGTATCGTGATTTTACGACTGACCCTGGAAGGTTCCCAGGAGCGGATGTCAAAGCATTCATTGAGGAACTCGTGAGACTACCAGAGGCTCGACGTTTTGATCTAAAACTCACCATGCTACTATTCAATAGGCAAACAACCATCAGAAATGTGATGTTCAGTCCCGTTCACTTGCGTCAGGTTACTGACCCTAGGCCCAATTCAGATATTCCAATCGTGGATGCTGCCATCGCGAAGTCAGTAAATGCTACCGACCTGGTTCGTGTCTTGTTCCACTCATTCTGACCTTAAACTAAGAATGATGGTTACAGTATGATCCCTATTTGGATGGGGCGCGACGGTGGGTAGTCTCTCTCCCGACTGCGCCGCTACGGCAATCAAACTGATTCTTGTTACTTACAGAGGTGTTTTTGTCAACAATCCCGATGGTACCGAATATATTGGGAAGGTTTGGCCCGGTTATACTGTAGGAACCCCCCTCGTCCTCGAGTCCGTGACATGAAATCTTCGTATCTGATTTACGTCGTAGGTGTTCCCCGATTGGTTCGCGAATTCGACGCAGGCCTGGTGGACAGAAGCTCTTGGAAATTGGACCGAAGCAGGCGTTGAATACTCAGGAATATGGTTAGACATGAATGAGGCTGCGTCTTTCTGTGAAGGGTCATGGTAAGCGAGTATTACTAAGCTTCCAGTCTCCCTTTCATTTCTGACAAACCTAAACAGTGGGACTGGGCAGGACCTAGCCGCCTTGCAGGTTCCTCCCGTCGTCCTATCCGGTACTCCCGGCAATCTGGTGACGGACTATCCTGAATGGTTGGTAGGATCAGTTCAAGTGACATCCAAGAATTAACGATTCTGTTGATAGTTACGACCCCAAAAAGTTTGGGCCGAGTGGGAATATCACTGTGAATGGGACGCTAACCTGCCAACCCTCGGACTCTCCGTCGCGGCGTGAGCTTAATGCTCGCCAGCAGGCGAACCTTGACGTCAATGTCCCTCCTTACACGATTCACAATGGTCTCTAGTCTCACTCGACTCCTTCAATCTCATTGGCTGAAATCGAGTTGTCTCTCTCTGTAGGGAATGGTCCGCTGTCAAACGGGACTATCGCGACGAATGCCACGCACGCGGGTGGTATTACTGATATCGAAGTCCATAATTTGTTCGGGCTAATGGAAGAGAAGACTACCCACCTCGCCCTCCAGGACCTTCAACCTGGCAAGCGACCATTCCTCATATCACGCTCCACGTTCCCGTCCGCTGGGAAATGGACTGGACATTGGGTGAGTACCGACGACGCCTCGCCTCCCCGCAAAGTGATCTGACAAATGGCTCCAAAGCTCGGTGATAATTTCTCAAAGTAGGTCTAATGGTGACACTTCGGGTTCAGAGGGACCCGACTGATCGAAACCCTTTCTTAGGTGGCAATATCTGTACCTGAATATTCAGGGCGTATTGCAATTCCAACTGTTCCAAATTCCCTTTGTTGGTGCGGATGCTTGTGGCTTCAGTACGAATGATTCGTCGAAATCTTGTCGTCCATTCTCCTCATGTTATCTCTGTAGACGGCAACACCGACGAGGAGCTTTGCAACCGATGGATGCAATTGTCTGCGTTTACGCCCTTCTACCGCAACCACAATAGATTGGGAGCGATCCCTCAAGAACCGTATCGCTGGGAGAGCGTAGCAAACGCGTCGAGAATTGCTATGGCCGCCCGTTACTCCCTCTTGCCGTATTGGGTTCGTGCAGATTTGTTCACTGATACCCTCATCTGACCGCTTTATGACCAAGTATGCGCTATTTGCTAACTCTTCCGCACGGGGCACTCCCCCCGTTCGTGCCCTCTTCTTTGAGTTTCCCAATGAACCCGAATTATTTGGTCTGGATAGACAATTCATGATCGGAAGGGACATCTTGGTCACTCCCGTATTATCGCCTAACGTGACATCCGTGGAGGGTGTGTTCTCCAGAGCTTCGGTGGTGGCATCAATCACTCATAGCGGGCTTTTTCGCAGGTATTTTCCCCGGACGGGGCCAGGTGGTGTGGAGGGACTTCTTTACCCATGAAATCGTCGAGACTTCAAATGGCAGTGTAACACTACAAGCCCCCCTCGGCCACATCAACGTGCACATACGGGATGGATCTGCAATCCTCTTGCACGCGAAACCCGCGTACACCGTTGAGGAAACCCGTCAGGGACCGTTCTCATTGTTGGTTTCCCTGACATCCGACCGACGAGCACTCGGATCGTACTATCTTGACGACGGTGTCAGTAACCCCCCGGGAGCGAACACTACACTATCAATCGTTGCCTCAGATAACCAACTACAGATTCATGCCGATGGCGGATTTGACGTCGGACAGCCTCTTGAGGAGATCACGATCTTGGGGGTCAGTGAACGTCCCTCGGAGGTGACTGCGCAAAACGATTCCATCGCAACTTGGAATTACGATGAAGCACTTCAACAGCTTAAGCTGTCCAATCTGACCATAGACCTGAACGGGAATCAGGTTATCATGTGGGGCACATCTGCAAGTTCGCACTCCTCTTCCTCCCCCCACCTTCTCTGATCAAAGCGGAATGTAAATTACATATATACAAGCAAGTACGTGAAAAAAAGTCCCGTACCAGCGTATGGCAATCAAGAATGTTGAATCCTTGTAATCACAAATGTCGTTCTTGTCGAGTGGGGAGGTGAAAAAGGCTTGCATCCCGGGCTTCCAAAGCCGATCAACCAAATACTAATACCAACGACCAGACCCCGGCATCCCAGAGTTGGGCCTATCGTGATGACCAGCGCTATTGTGAAACCTTCCGAAAGTCAGGATCACGGTCGCGCCAAGCTCTACCTTGCGTGTTAAGACGATCTCCCTCTGCATCGCGGAAACGTCGAATCCATTCTTATCCTGTATCGAAGACAATGCCGACCGTGCCGCGTCATCGTACTCTATCTGGAACCCAAAGTTCGCTCGAATGAGCTTCAGGTTTGGGCGACTCGTCAGGAAATGGCGGTCGACGAGCGTAGGCAGGATCTCTACGTCATTCGCGACACACCCCTCAAGTACCAATTCCTCCAACTCAGGGCACAGAAGACCATCTTCAAACGGCTCTCGCAACCCTCGTAACAGCTCCTCGTAGCCCATGTCCCAAGCCCTCTCGTGCCCAATCCGGAGTGATTTAAGCGTCACCAGTGGTTTTAGGGATTGCAATAATGCCCGAATACCCCAGTGGGAACGAGGGAAGTCGAGCTCGAGATGATGAATATGCGGCTGCGAACTTAGGAGAAGCTTCTCCCATGGTGCTGCTGGAATATCAGAGTCGCTGTTGGTGGGATCACGAATGATGTCATCGCAATAAGCAATCGAGAGACTCTCTACTCCAGGAAGGGCAATTTGTTCCAAAGCATTCCGAATGCTTTCTGTAAAAATTTCGTTGACTGAACCTCTGGCTGAAAAAATGAACTCCCGAATGGTGGTCCACGACACGAGAGTAAGCGAAGAGGGGCTGGGGGGCTGGAGGAGTTCCGAGTCGTAGCTCAAAAAATTCTTCAGGGAAAAGACGATAAGGGATTTGCACTGTTCCGCGAGGGTTTGCAAGAATATCCCCAGCTCGAAACGCCCCGGTTCCAAAGGCTGCCACATAGGCGATGTGATACGAAGGACTGTCAAGCTGGACCATCCAAGGGGGAAAGTCAACACCTGCACAGATATCCACTCACTCGTTATATGGAGAGTTCGGAGTGATCTCGCATGAGTGACGAGTTCTCCCGCGGGAGCTAGCCGGATACCCTGCTCATGTCGCCGGAACAGCACAGTACTCGACGAAGTACGAACAGTCTCTAACTGAGGGATATCGTCCACTCCAAGCCGGCAAAGAGTTGTCAGATGTGGGCCAGCGCTTCCCAGCACAAGTGTTCTCCAGCGGCGGGAGTATTTCATGTAGACCTCCATGAACTCTGTGTTGATTGCATCTATGTCCAGCCGGCATTCGTGCTCCGGATCGGAGGGCTCTACGGACATAGAAATCGTGAGGGGTAACGACCCAGATCTCTGCAGCCATCGCTCAAGCCCTTCTTTCCTATTGCGCAAGGTCTGAAAGAGCCGGTCCATCCCGGCTGGCCCCATGAATGACGGCGATGGAACGTATATATGAATCGAGTTCCATAACCGGGGTGTGTTTAGAGCGATATCCCTCCAAGATCGGCAGATCGTGGTGAGCAAGAGCGGAGCTTGCGATGTGCAACGAAGCGAAAGGCCAAGCTCGTTGTCAGGCAGACAAAACGCGAATATCTCGCGCCATACATCTTCGGGAAGACGACGAAAGGGCGCGAGGAGTGCACGGTGGCGATCAACAAACCGCTTTAGTTTGTTACGCTCTGCTTCCAATCGCGATATTTCTTCTTCGAGTTGGCAAATTCTTTCTTCAGGTTCAAGTATAAGCGCTTTCATGATGGCCCGTTCTCCTAAGGACGGGGCGTAGTTGGTATCTAAGACGTTAGCGAAGGGTGTTTCGATAGCCATCTTTGAGCTGCTACCTCCGTTGAGTATGCACTCTGTAGTCGAAAAATCATGAGAGTCGCGGAATACTCACCTGCTATGCCTTCAAGCGCGTTCTGTACCCCCGTGTTGCGAGTGATGATGGGCGTTCAAGTTGAAGTCCTGAAGAAGCGCCAGCTATATTATGTACGCAATTCGGTGCCACGAGTGGCATCGCTCTTGGTGTATTTTTGGCGATGCCTGCATTTCTGTGGCTGAACTCGACAGGACGGAGATATTGGGTTGTGGTGTGAGGAGGTAAGCCCAAGGCAAGAGTAACGAGCAGATTGTGGAACGTGCCTCCGCTGCTTGAAGGTCAAAGTACAGGAAGAACAGATAGACAGTGGCCGGGGGGACGGCACGGTGATCCGCCTATTGCCGGCCATTCCAATGTGGGTGTTTGTGGGTGGAGCCTTAACCAGTGCAGACTGCCACTGCCAGAATAGAAGCCCAAACTGCTACTGAAAGACAAGTATAACAACGATGTAAGCTTGCGCTCAAGGAATCACGTTCTTACGTGTGTACGTACTCTGAACGCGTGCGGAGAAAAGCGGAGTTAAATAAAATATCGTGAAAGCGCAGGAAAGCTAAGTAACCAAAACCCAAATCGAAAAGAAAAGCAACTCGTTCGCAGGGAGGGAGGTAGGGTACGTAGAGGATGGCGATATGGAAAGCATCAGGTAAGATCGTGATATGTGAGAGGGAAGTTAGACAATGTACCCTTCGCGCTTCGAGTTCGAAAGCAAGTGCGCAGAAATAAAAAATCGTATAAAAGTACACTGAAAGCGGAACCAAGGCCCAACAAAATCCAAGAAAAATCCGAGTCGAATCCGCGGCCAATATACTACGAGCCAAACACCAGGAACGTGACAGCCACAACCACAAGAGAGAGGGACAGCACTCCAGGGAAAATCCTCGCACCGCCCGAGACAGTGGCCGTTGCAAAACTGCTTCCACAAGAGTCGCTCCACGTTTGAACTGCTGGAGGTAAAGCATTCTGAAGGTTGGTCTGAGCCATATCACCCAGGAGAGCTACAGACAAGAAGAAATAAGAATTTTTTTAGCGCGGTAGAACAGAATCGCAGACCTTTATCAATACCCGTCCCATTCCCCAAGGCATCAGAGTAAACGCTCAAGACCTGTCTGCTACACGCACCACACGTCGGGTTTGCCTTTCCTCCAGTGGGAAAACGCTTTCCTAAGCCGATTCCGTAGAGGTAGACGTCTGACGGGTTGCTGTTATGGACAGCATTGAGATAGCAATAGGTGTTGGAGCCCGGGTCAATAAGGCAGCCAACGCGACGGTAGAGCGGATAAGACTGGAGGGCTGCGAAAAAAGAGTGTCAGCGTGAGTGACAAGACGGGACAGATAAGCAACTCCGGAACCCAGGGTCATCCCCCGGGCATCGAAAACGAGGAAAAAGGTAGCAGGATCTGACTTCACTCACCCCCTAGGACACTGACTACTCGTGGGTTCCTGTCCGACAACTCCTTCGCACAAGCGCTCTGAATGGCGGTGGAAAACCTGACCGAGAAAGAAGACTCAGCATGCATCGCTGGGGGCGAAAGCTACAACTTACCAGTTAACATTGCCAATACACTCTGGGTAAAGCGTGTTCGTGTTACAGGTACCCCACATGACCGAATTGAGAGTTTCGAGCGACGACGAAGCATCCAAAAACGAGCTACTGCCAGCGACCAGCATCCCGAACGGTCGACAAGTCCGGAAGGGCTGTGTGTTGGTCATGTTCAGGAGGAAATCGTAACAACTCTGAGCAGAGAAGTTCTGGCCGAAATCGGAGTCGAATGGTTGAGGAAAAGGGGTCGGAAGTTTTGGTGGCGTACCTACAGAGAGAAAAAAGACAAGGGGTGAGATACGTTCCGAAAGTGGCAGCAAAAAGAACACACTAGGAACAGTAGGTATTGCTTGACCTGTGACCGGAGGTAGAGTGGTAGTCGGACTGCTTTCCGTGCTAGAAGCACTGGCTGTTTGCAAGACAGTCGCGGAGTTGCTCAGCGAGGAAGCGGTGCTGACAGACGCTCTCTTCTCGATGTGATCGTGTTCTCGTCGAGGTATGTGATTCAACGGTGAGTGGGGTACGTGAGGATTGAAATGATGAACTGGAGGGTGTAGTGCTGAGCCGTTCTCGTCGGTTTGAAGTACGACTGGTACGTTGGGAGTAGAAGACCAGAAGAAAGGGTTGATTCTGAAGAAAAAGAATGTGAGAGTAATAGCTGGGATGATCATCGTTGCAGTTATTGTTCGTAAACGGGCCGTCCGCCTCTTATTCGAATGCCTCTCTCTCCATTCTTCAACTGTTTCCGACCTCTCTGCCTCTTTCTCTACTCTTTCTGAGTTGACCTGGTCCCGCAGATTTGCACCTAGCAAAGCAGCTCCTGCAGCATCCATGGGATCCTTCTCCTTCCCAGGCGAAGGCAAAGGTGATGATGGTGGGGTGAACATTTTTCTTTCTTCAAATTTCTGTTCGCTTCGAGCGTTGCAGGCTGTCCAAGCAATCTATATGATTCTAGTACCGTGTAAGCCTTTTTTCTGTCCCTCTCAAGAACATGAAAAAAGTCTATCATGACCACGACCATCAGCAAGAGCGTTTCTCAGCGCAAGATAATGCTCATTACTCACCAGAGCGGTTATAAAGTTGCCAGCGAACAGACGTCGAGGGTTTAAGTATCAAATGAGCGTCGTGTGTAAATGAGTGTGAGTTTATGATAGAAAAAAGTTCGATGAGTTGATGGTCAACAGGAAGGAAGCAGGGGAAAAGAGAAGGTCCCCTCGAAAGTGGGATTGCTTAGGTAATCAGGGCATAATGTTGGATGTCATCGAGCGCTAGTTCACTTGCCCCGAAATTTCTAGCCGAGTTCAGGGACTCCCAGGAACTCTCCTGCCTTGGCACAGTCCTCATCCTTGTTGGAAGTTACTTAGTTGGGATTCGTTTCTTCCTCCCTCCTCATGCTTTCACGTACTGAACCTGCTCGGAGATGTGCACTTGATTCCGAAGATTCGCACCTTGTGCTCTAGGCCGGATTCTTTACGGGATTGAGGATCACGGAAAATAGAAGCAATCAAGCATTCAAACAAGCTTGATGGATGTGTTGTAACTTATCGCCGGCCACCATACAGCCGAGAAGCGGCCTCACAGGTTCAGAAACGCCACCACATTTCGACATATTGTTCGGACCTATCTGCAGTGTTCTCTACTTTCTTGTGGACGGCCTCACCTATTCTCACCGCATACTGGTGATCAAGAACATCGCCGTCGAGCTTCATATATTTAAACTGTGTAGATGAGTACCCTCGAATTCACTTGCCGGGAACCTCGCAACTTGACCCGCTCACAGCTGTCACCCTAAAACCAAACTCTATACCTCAAAACCCCTCTAAATATATAACGCCTTCAGACTGGGAAAACGGTGCGATTGCGCGCTCTTACTTATGCTCATAACTTGAGTCCCGGCACTGTTAATGTACAGCATCCAACGAGATCATGATGTGGCTATATAATCTTCCATATACATACTTGGTAGAACGATCGTAACTATTCTTACCCATTCTTACTCACACTGTACCCACACCCTGGGTACAATCTTATGGCTGCAGGGGTGACTGAGGGGAAGCAACCTCTTGCGCCTCGACGGTGGACTGACATGTGATCACGCAGAGATTGGTAGGTTTGTTGCGCGATCATCATCGCTGTCACTTGTACATACAAGGAACTCGAACTGCATGACTGACTACATACTCTTGATCAGGTTCCCGCTGAGTCACTGAGTCAAAGCGCTATTACTGGGTTGAACCTTACGACCTTCCCTTCCCAAGCTCGTGCCGGTCGACACCTCGGAGCCTTTCCGACCTAACGGTATCGTCCTGAATTCTGCTCAGCGGTTCTCACCCAGTGACCCACTAGCACCGGAGTACTTGGCCTTCAGGTCACCGTCTGCTACTGTCGATCAAGAACATCACGATCAACGAATATTCGGACTGGCATTAGTAGACACCGTGGAAAAGGGCCTGAACTTGAAGACCACATGGAATTCGACGTCTGAGGCATTCAGAGAGTCCGGGCCTACATAACATTAGAGTCTCCGACGAACTGTTTGAACTCGGTACCTAGTCGTGGCAAGGTTTCCCGATGGTGTCGTCCTACGGGACCCTTGTTCACCCTTCGAGAGTAGGCATACCGTGCAGAACGTTTGAGGATAGAGACTGAAATTTCCGTAGCTCTCAGTGCAGCGTCCGACCAAAGAGCACTTGTAATAGGCAATGGGATATCAAGAGTCTGTGAGCCCTTTCGATATCAGCAACGTCGGGTCTATCGTAGTGGAAGTCGGTCGTCATGTAACACGGACACAGTATTCCTTCTCGGAACGTTTAGTGGTGTTCCCTATCCAAGAGCCTTGTAACCATGACGTTCACAGTTGCTCCTATTCCTCCCATAGACATGGGTAAAACGACTAATAGCTATCAAACGATGCCCCAGGGAAATACGACTTCCTATCCCAGTAGATCTGCAACTTCGGGACCTTTTCGAAGTGTCTTCCAACCCTCTTCTGCGTCAAACTAGCAGCCCGAATGAACAGCGACCCATCTAACTCCTCCACGCCTTCCATCTCCGTTTTAGACCAATACCCCTTCGGCCTCGTCCCGTACAGTTGTGCGAAATGATATAACGCGCGTTGACACTTTGGGAAGTGATCATCAGGGTGAACGATGGCCTGCTGAATCAACCATGTCCATGGGTTAGGATTAGTAGCTGCATGAGAATCGGGAGTTGGCAGAGCCTGGGGATTAGGAGAGGGTTGTGGCGAAGGAGGAGCGGGGTGAGGCGAATTGTCAGGGTCTGAGAAGAACTTGGCGATGTCGAGCGATGGTTTGCCTATCAAAACCCACCAGCCGAGAATATGCGCAAACCAGCTTCGTAAGAGTAACGCTTGAGAACGTGGGGAGAGTCGGGCGACCATGGATTGCAGGAAGATCGAAGATGTTACAAAGTGAACCCTGTACAACACAGCATCGTGTCAGGGATGAGACAGGGAAATGAGGGATGCAGGGGTACGCACGCTAGGAAATCAGCGTTAAAATCACCGTCGTCAAGCTGCTTATAGCCTGCCACGGCATACATGAGCGTAGCAGCCCACTGCAGCTCTTCAATCTTCTGCTGAACTGAATCTGGATTCGAGACATCCAATCCCCAATCACCGGCATGTTTGTAGAGCACATCACCGCAGCTTTTCATCAGGTTGACGAACATCGTTCCCAGATCCATGTCATTAGATACAAGCTTCGGGTCTTTCCCGACGCGCACAATGATCGTGAAGGCGTCTACTCCCTTGGAAGTTGAAGGAGCCGAAGAACCTCCCAACGTGAGTACGGACTGTAGTCGAGATGCGACGGAGAATTGCGTCTCTGCATCGACAGTAGTGAAGAGTTCAGCAGGAGTGATCTCGCTGCCTTCGGGTTCGCTGACGGCAGATTCGGCCAGACCTAGCATGTATAGTGATCGGAAACGTGGATCAGCCCGAGGATGCACGACAACGCACCTTCAATGTACATCCCAGGCAGACCGAACTCGGCGCCATAGCCCACATGGATATGACCATGCATGATACCGGCCTGGAGACGACTTAACATTTGCGGATACTGGCCGGCTTTGTTTTTACGACCAAAGTTTGCCGCTGACGAAAAAATGTAGTCTTCCAGGGCCTTCGAACTCCCGTCTCTTGTCACAATCTTCGTGAAGAAGTCAATGTAGGCAGAGTAGAATCTGAAAGGGCCTTAGATGAGAAAAGTCCATGCCACCGTAGCGGAGAACACACCTGCGGTCCCCCAAGTGCTCAATCCAATTCTGTTCGGTGATCGGTTCTGGCGAGGCCCCCTTTGGTTGTTGCAAGAATTCGTTCTTATCGTATCCCGTTCGAACAATATCTTCGTGAGCCCCAAGAGCCCAAACTGCGATGACATGATGGGAGATATGGCTTCGAGGGTATCAGCAATCCGGTTGATAGCGAAAAATTTAAACGAGAAAGTTGGACGCACTTGTGTCGCCCTAAATCATCATAAAAGATATGCCATTTCTCGTGGTTCTTCTTCAAAACTTCTCTAAGAGCCTCAGTCGAGTCGTAAGTTGACCCTGGTAGCCTACTCGGTGATGCTTGCGAGGGTGGATGGGCCGGTACTGGCCATAGATCAACTTGTTCCTGGGAAGACATGGGTGAGACACTTGTGTGGACACTGTCGATCCTTATGTTTGTCCATGACCGTATTTATGCTCCCACAGCGAAACAAACGGCGCCCAGTCTCATGATAAACCTGTGATGAAGGGTCAGTTGACAAATTTTCTATTGAGTTTTTCTTTAACGAGTAACAAAAGTTCACCCCAAGAGAAACGGCTGACCGGCTAGCCTTAAAGAATGGAGGCATAAAGTTGAGCAGAGCAATTTGGTTGAATTCAGAGTTCTCATGATGACGGTTCGGAAGGAAGCATTTCGCGTGTTTGGATGTTCGGCAAATTCCGGGGCCCTTTCTCTCTTGACGATTTGAGCTCGAGTATAGGGTGACTTCTAGCTTCAGTTCTACTCAAGGTTCTCAACAAGCGGACTGCCAGGTCCTGACCAGCTGCAACGAGTTGGTGGATACTTTGCTGCACGCATTTGTCCTAGGCCGCCTATCGTCAATTGGGTCTCCCTGATTGGACCATCGATACACCACGTTCACATTCTCCAGGAAGGCTCCCGCTCGCACTATCCCTTTTCTAATACGTCACTTGGTTAGGTTGTGTCCGCCATCCGCATTTTGTCATGCCTCTGCATGGTTCATTATCAGGGCTTGATCAGGAAGGAAGGAAGAATTCAACCAGTCGGGCGACCGAGACCACCCTCGGATTCGTATTAACCGTCCGCAAATCACAGCGCCTTCAATTCAGCTTTCAAAGAACCCCGGCACGTATCCCTAGATCTACAAAGATCCGACGCGTCTCTAAAAAAACCCCCAAAGCTCCCAGTCACCAGATTCACTGAGTTATAGTGAGTCTACCTTCAACCTTCAAGTTCTCTCGAGTCTTTGTGTTCTGGATTAGAGTTGACGGGCTTTGCAAATCAGCGATCGCTTTGTAACTATGACCACGGACAATGTTCTTTCAGCCATTCAAACGCACTAGTCCAGGAGTGGTCAGATCCCCGCCGTTGTTCCAAACAGGTTTCGAATGGTTCAAGATCCGGATAGTATGTCGTCCAGAAAAGATACATCACACATCCTCCGTCCTCATCTCACACTGTGCCGTACTGAGTATTCTACTTGGGTGGGCGTCAATTTTCCGGACTGGAGAATGGGGGAATTACGTCGCCTGGGTTGCGGGTCAAGTTGGTGTTGACAAATGCCGGTGGACGGCAAAACCCTGAGGAACCACCACAACTTCGAATCTTCTCCCTGCTGCTGTCTACGGTCTCGTCACTGCGGGGTCAGGGGGGTGCTAGGCATTGTGATTGGTGCTTTAGACGCGGGGATTCTTTCCAAGAGTGGGGACGTCGCATGCTGAACGTCACCCAAAGACATCCATCTCGATTACGCCGCATGAGTCGTTGGGCTAGGTCTTACTTCATCGGCATCCTCCGATGGGTCGTTGAATATGTTTAAGAACCACCCAACGGCGCACTACTAGAGACGTTTCTCACAAAGCCCGCCGTCGGATGACTGATAGCACTAGACATCCAATACCCATTGTGTCCCTTGGGATAGACTCCAGCGAGTCCTGATCGGATCCCGTAATAGAAGGCAGAATGGGTTTGCAGAGGGTAGTATTTGCGGAAGTCCATCTGGTTAGCTATGTCTGCCTTGTCACCCTTCTCCAGTTTGGAGAATTTGCTTCGTCATGTTTCGCCCGTCCGTATAAAGGCCCATGATTTCACTCGCATTCTACGCTCCTACGCTCACCTCTCCCAAGATGTGTGGGATATCTGCTATCTACTCAACAAATCTCTCTTCTTCCTCAACCGACACCGATGCCACCCTGAATTCCCAACTGCGAGCTTCGATCCGCGCCATGCAGCATCGAGGCCCTGATTCGTCTGGTACATACATCGATGTATCTGACGAGCAGGTAGTTGGTGGGCTCTTATTGATCCCGTTTGCCTGCTACCCATTTTGATGTCTTGGTATATAGGCCTAGCACACGCACGGCTGTCTATTATCGACCTCGAAGGCGGCCACCAACCACTTCACAACGATGACAATTCTGTTCACGCCATCGTCAACGGTGAGCTGTACGACTACGCCAAACTCCGTGAAGATCTCGAAAGGAAAGGTTGCGTATTCAAGTCATCTGTCGACTCTGAACTGGTAATTCACTTGTATGTTCAAGACTTGAAACCTAAACATGTCCGTGTGGTCTGAACTTGACTTGTTCTAGATACGAAATTTACGGTCTCGACCTTCTCACACACCTCCGCGGGGAACACGCATTCGTGCTTTACGACCAAAAGCGAAAGTTGCTCTTTGCTGCCCGTGATAGATTTGGAATCAAACCGCTCTACTATACGCTCTCGGACGATGGCAATACGTTGAGGATCGCAAGCGAGATGAAGGCTCTGAAACCATTAGGTTGGGAGCCACAATGGGACATCGAGAGTATTGTGCAGATGGGAGACTTTAACGACAACCGAACTGTCTTCAAGGGGGTCCACAAGGTATGCTATCAATCTTACCAAAGGTCCGACGTGCTCTCAGTCTGACATGGATGTGTTCATTTTGCGTTTGTGATTGCTCCAGCTTCTCCCGGGGCACCTTCTCACGTTCGGGCAAGACAGGCAACTCAAAGTCAAGTCCTATTGGGACCACACGTTCCCTTCTACTCGCACTCCTGAGACGCGTTCTATCGATGAGATGATTGAAGGTGTGCGGACTCATCTCGTAGATGCCGTCAGGGTGCGATTACGCTCCGACGTGCCCTTGGGAATATACTTGAGCGGGGGTATAGACAGCGCTGTGGTCGCCGGCATCGCCGCTAAACTGCTGCGAGAAGGGGACCCTAACGCGAGTATCGACGCCTTCACGCTCTCCTTCCCAGGTATGACGTTTAGAACCATGTCCTGCTTTTTCGTACTGACGTCCTCTTTGGCCGATCCAAAAGACCGAGCGGAGTTGGACGAAGGGCCCATCGCGCAACGCATGGCGGAATCTGTCGGTGCTACTCTACATCTCATCACGCCTTCGGAAGCAGATCTGGTTAATCGCTTTGAACAATCGGTGTATCATGCTGAAGGACCAGTTCACTCGATGGCCGGTGCCGGGAAACTCATGTTGTCCGAGTATGTTCATAAGCACGGGCTCAAGGTCGTACTGACAGGTGAAGGCTCCGACGAAGTCTTTGCTGGCTACTCTTTCTATCTGTGGGACTTTCTACGTGCAGTGGACGAGACGGCCGTCAGCCTCGGAACACCATTACCCAGCTCGTCGGACCTTACGAGGGCATTGGCTGCGAAGGGGCCGGGGAAGATGCCACAGGATCTTTTGTCAATTAACGATATGAAGCCCGACAAAAGTCTACTCGGCGGTATTATCTATCCTAGCATATGGGGTGCTGCGGGCTTGAGTCACCAGGCCTTTAGTCATGACGTTTTAGAGAAGACTTTGTGTCCGGACTATCCTTTGGTCATTGCGGAAGGGTTGAATTCGGAGGCCAGGAAGAGAATTGATGCTGGTGAATTACATCCTCTTCACGCATCGATGGTATGTTTTCTCACGCCTTCCTCATCTCCAACTAACAATGGCGTCCAGTACACCGCCGCCAAGACCGCCCTACCCAACTTCATTCTAAACGTACTCGGGGAGCGCGTTGAGATGGCAAACTCGGTCGAGGGCAGACCTCCGTTTCTAGACCATCGTCTTGTTGAATATGCTAACACCTTACCTCCGTAAGTGACCCTGTCTATAGTTTATTGAGCCATATTTGAACTGACCTGCCGTGTTTATTATAGGTCTGTCAAGATTATGCCCATTCTAAAGAAAGACCAAGTTCCGGACTCTTCCAGTCAGATTCGCGAATGGGATTTCACGGAAAAGTGGATTCTGCGGCAAGCAGCGAAACCGTTCGTCACCGAAGAGATCTATCGGCGCCGCAAGCTACAGTACAATGCCCCTATCTCCCGACCCTCTAAGACCAGGACACCCCTCCAAGTGTACCTGAAAGACAGACTCACAGACGAATCAGTGCGGAGGTTGGGTTGGGCCAATTGCGAGTACGTTAGAGGCTTGCTGACCGAGTACTTGGAAGATCCGCAGTGTCCGATAGACGGGGGTATAGATAAGAGGGCACGGGTTCTGCTCTGCATATCGAGTTTTGTTGTTTTGGGAGAGAGGTTCGGTGTACCAACGTTTACAGCCTGAAGTCGTAATTGAATAGGCAATTCAAAGTGTACTGATAGTAGCAATTCAGCAGCCTCGATTCAGTCATCACCGTCATAGAAAGCTCATATAATACCGGATTGAAACTTCATAGATTGTTTACAGGAGGGCAACTCGCTGGAGTTTGAACTTGAAACCCCTCACTGCACGCCGGTAGTTACCATAAAAGTGGCGCTCAGGTTGCTGCGGGCCTGACTGGCCCTGGGAATTTCTCTACCGCTTAGGGCCTGACGACGTCACGAATGTGATTTTTGTGACATTCTCCTCTCCTTTTCTTCCTCCAACTCCACTGGTGTAGCTGGCCTACGTCGTTATACTCCTCTCTTTTTCTTACTCTCATCTCCACCATTATTCATGCCTTGTCTACGTGTGTCTGTAGGACCGGATCCTCAGAATCTCACTGTCATCTCCAGCTTGGTCAACACAAACAAGCCAACCTCAGTATCCTCGGATCTATTCGAGGGGCAGATTGTCGTCAATATCAAGGGCTTCACAGATCGCGACGGACAGCCGACGTCTAGCTCCTACTTTGACAAGGACGACCGTCAGGGAATCACTTGGAGTTTTCAAGTACAAGGTATACTTCACATTCATCGAACAATACAACCTGAAGTCCTCAACCCAAGCGGCTTTACAGGTCGGTTCTTGAAGGGCTATTCTGCGGACGAGATCTTGTTTGGAAACACGTTCGATCGCCCGTTGCATCTGCCATGGGGGTCGAGCGCAGCTCTCAAGTTTATGAAGTAAGTACACGAGGCGGCCTTCAAACTTCCGCGTTTTCATTAATATTCTTATCTCTTCACAGCTTCGTAGACCCAACCCTTGAACACGATTTGACCTCGTCGACCAAGCCCTGGGCTCTATCTCCGTTGATAACCACAATGCCGCATTTTGTCCACACGCGCCTCGGGGGGTCTCCTCACGCCTCCCCTGCTTCATCTTCTTCGTCATTAGGTCTGCCGAGTTCCCCGCCCAAGTTTCCTCCTCGGGACGTGGTAAAAGATGACACTTCCATGCTATATCTCGCCCAATCATCACCACAGTGGAGCCCTTCTCATTCCGCTTCGTCTTCCTCGTCATCTTTGTCGTCGAACGATTCCTATGGCTCCCGGAAGTCGTCGTCATCGAAGAATTATAATCTCCTCTCCGGTTCTAAGCACAAGAAACGAGGACCTCGCACCCCCATCAACCTAGAGACTGCCGGCCAACGTAGATCCTATTTTAGCTCCCCTGAGAACAGGCAAGCCGTTCGGTTCGGGCCCAACGTGTGTTATTTTTTGTCAAGTCTATCTTTACTCGTGCTCACGCAGGACCACACACCATCCAGGACGTTATCACGACTGACTTTTGTTACGGATTCCTCGAGTTCAGTCCCACGATCTCGCTGCGGATCCCGGGGGGTCTATCATTTGACTTGATGAAGTATTGGGATGGACAACCCGTGAGGTTTGTCTGTTGCGAAAGGAAACGCGCGGACGACGTGGGGCCAGACCCTTGGGGCAGAATCCTGTGGTGTGTGGTTATTGAGCTATGTGACTAAAGAAATACTGCATGCCTGGGCTCCGTGGAATGTTTACAGTCGCTACTCTAGAACAATCTGGATTAACTGTCTGTACTATAGGGTGTATTTTATCTGTATACTATCAAGATTGTTACTTTGCAAGGCGCTGACTTGCTTTATAGGTCAAGCCAGTCTAACCCTGCCCCAGATACTGGAATTAGTGTTGTGTCGAGTGAGGTCGCGTCACTTAACAAGTTATAAGTCTCGGATCTGAACGGTGTACGGGTCAAATGTCAAACTTCTCATGAACCTGGCAAGCTGCAATGGCCTCGCCGTTGACGGGCGAATCCAGAAGGTATCTTGAGGTCGTGCCACATTGCGGCCCCCAAGAAAAGCAGGAACAATGTAGCGCACAAGCGGCAAATGCGTACATAATGGTCGGCGCTTCTTTAGAACTTGAAGTTGTACTGGAACACCCATCATCACTCGCAACACGGGGGTACAGAACGCGCTTGAAGGCATAGCAGGTGAGTATTCCGCGACTCTCATGATTCTTCGACTACAGAGTACATACTCAATGGAGGAAGCAGCACAACGATGGCTTTCGAAACACCCTTCGCTCACGTCTTAGATACCAACTACGCCCCTTCCTCAGAGGAACAGACCACCATAAAAGCGCTCATAATCGAACCTGAGGACAGAATTCACCAGCTCGAAGAAGATATATCGCGATTGGAAGCAGAGTGTAACAAATTGAAGCGGTTTGTTGATCGCCACCGTGCACTCCTCGCGCCCTTTCGTCGTCTTCCTGCAGATGTATGGCGCGAGATATTCACATTTTGCCTACTCGACAACAAATTTGGCCTTTCCCTCCGTAGTACATCTCAAGCTCCACTCTTGCTTACCACAATCTGCCAGTCTTGGAGGGATATTTCTCTGAACACACCGCAGTTGTGGAACTCTATTCATATACACATTCCAGCACCGTCATCTTCGGGGCCATTCAGAAAGGACCTGCTCTACCCGGCCTTGCGCGCGAGGAAAGAAGGGCTTGAGCGATGGCTGCAGAGATCTGGATCGTTACCCCTCACGATCTCGATGTCCGTAGAGCTTCACAATCTGGAGGGTGAAGGAGTGGAGATGGATGCGATAGGCACAGAATTTATCGAAGTCTTTATGAAACACTGCCGCCGTTGGAAAACACTTGTGCTGGGAACCCACGGCCGACACTTGATAGCTCTTGACGAGCTCGGAGCGGACGATCTCCCTCAACTAGAGAATGTTCATACTTCGGGAAGTATGTTGTTCCAACGACATGGGCAAGGTCCCCAGCTGGCTCATTTCGGAGATTTCCTTACTCGTGCGACGTCTTTCAGAAGCCTCAATATGGCGAATGAATGGACGCCCGTGCGCCTGTTGGATTTTGGTGTCAAATGGTCCAATCTAACAGAGCTTCGCATCACATCGCCCCTTTGGCAATCTTCAGAACCGGATCTTTTCGCACCGGGAACGTTTCTGCGAGCCCTTGCGAAACAATGCAGCTCCTTGGTCATCTTTTCCTTGACCAGATTCTCGTTCTACGATGACCGTCTCAGACCCCTCGATACTTCCTTGCTCAGTACTACTCCCCTACCATGGCCTACCATTCGAGAGTTCACCTTTTCGGCGAGAGATCCAGGCTTTGAGAACTTCATGGATATTATTCGGGACGCTTTCGAACAAATAACCCTCCCGAGCGTCGAGCGACTCTCGATCACTTTAGATTGCTATAATTCCATATACAATCCCGCCACCAGTGCACCTGACGGTCCCGAAGCACCATGGGGGAGGTTTCTCTTGCGATCGCAGCCACCGGTCAAACATCTCGAACTGAGTATCTCTCCTTCTGAATGGGGCATTCGGGCAGCATTGCGATCCTTGAAGCCACTGTGTGGACTCAAATCACTCCGAATCAGGTACGGGGTGGCATGGAGCACAGGTTACGAGGAGCTAGTCCGAGGATTGCGAGAGCCTTTTGAAGGTGGCCCACTGTGCCCCGAGTTGGAGAAATTGGAATTCGAGGAGTGTGTTGCAAGCGACATGGAGGTCATCTTGACACTCGCTGACCATCATTCTTCGATGGGTCGCCCAAACTTGAAGCTCATCCGAGCAAAGTTTGCGCTTCCGACGGAGTACTATGGGGAGAGCCAGGAAGGCTTCGACGTTTCTGCGACGAAGGACTGTGTCACCTGGACACGTAAGGCGAATCTCGGTGCGACCGTGGTCTTGGCCTGGTCAAGGTCGCAGGTTGACCCCCATTACCGCGATAGCCCCTCCACGGGAATACCGGTGTTTGCCGGTGGATATCCAAGTTGGCCCTAGTAACAGCTGATCGGAACCGATGCGGCAATTCTGCCCCTTCCTCGAGTGGTGGGGTAGTTGGATAGGTCCATTGATTCATTGGCTCTCAGGATCGAGGCGCCGCTTCAGTTTATTCATACGTTCTACTTTCACCCGCAGTATTTCCTCCTCGACTTAGCGAATACTAAAATCTTCAGATTTGATTTTAAACGTTTCCATGGTGGCGTGCTCTTCCGAAGAGGGGCGTAGTTGGTATCCAAGAATTTAGTATGCACTCTTGTGTGAAAAAGCCCGAGAGCCTTGGAACACTGATCTACTATGAATTTGGGTGTGTTCTATAACTCCGTGTTGCGAGCGATGATGAAATTTCAGGTCAAAATTCTAAACTTGAAGCCCTCAGGCATATAATATAGAATATTTAAAAAATAAAGTATTTGTGCTATGGCACCGCATTTAAATGTCCGGCTTTCGAGATACTCGGGAGTTGGGAACACTGTTTGCTGACATGGACCGACAAGTCCAGAATACCCATTTCACTGGAGTGGTCAGATGCGATGTAAACTATGTATCGACGAGAGAATTCGAGAGGCTCAAAGTTGAGACATGAAACCCATAGGAGGCTACATTTGATAGAGGTGATTTGAAAGGACCGTTTGAATGGCCATTTAAATGACCATTTAAATGGGGTGTTTGTATCGATGGATTTGAACGGGCGTTTGACTCACCAGACACATAATATGCACCTTCAATGGGAACCCACCAGTGGATTCTCCCTTGGCCTGTATGGAGTGCGTCTACCCAATCACCCTATGCCCCATTCTCGCGAATCTCTCCTTGCAAATCCCTCCTTGCCCAATTAATCTTGCGAGTTGTGCCATACATACCAGTGACATCCCGTGACAGGACACCGTAGATATGATTCTATTCTTTCGAGCGTTGGCCTCGCCAGAACAGTGAGGTTTAGGGGGCTGGGTAGATGGTTCCAACTACCAAGCTCAGTTGCTACAACAAGTCGATAAGGTAAGCCGAACAAAAGACAGGACATGATCACAATACTTACTCAAGCTGGACTTTGGCATGTACTTCGAGCATACACAGGCCGAGGAAAATCTGGTTGCGAGCTTGAGGCTGGGGACCATGGGGGTTTAGTTTGAAACGCGTCAAGACTCAAAAAGGGGTCATTCACGGTGAGATGCCGCACATGCGTCTTGTTCGGACTTTGCCGGTCTGGATCAGGCGGCCACGACCTTCATCGACCCCTGCCTTCTTTCCCCTTGTTTCTCCTCTGGGAACTTGGACACGGTCCGCTTGGATATCATATACAAAGGATAGGCAATCCGGATTTGGGAATCTTGGGTGGGGGAGAATACGCGAGTGCCGGACCCTCGCCGGCCCGTATGAGGCTCTTCGGACTTGGGCTGTACTCCCGGTCAATGTATACTGCGTTCGTGTTCATAAAACTGGATGTGACCGCCACGGGGGTCAGCAGCTACTGAATGCATGTTAATCAGGGCAATTTGAACATTGAAAATGGGGGGGGGAAAGGAGGAACAGATTTGAATGTGGTGCGATCGCACTTTTGCTTTATATTTTAAATATTTGACATATATCTCTTGCAGCCCTGGCTACCATCCTGTACGCAACTGCCACAAGTGAATACACATCGTCTAGTTGCTTTTTGACTACAATGGGGCATGACCTCAAGATACCTCCTTGGATGTCCCGTCGACCGATGAAGCTATCTCAACGTACCATGTTTGTAAGTTTGACTCTCAATCTGTATGTGAATCGTCCAGCAATTCGCCAAGACTTTAACTTGGCCCGGAGGCAAGGTAAAAAGTGGCAGGAGAGAGAAGTGGGCTATTCGTGTACCATCGTGGTTGTTAACTTGGGGCTTTGCTCACACTTTTGTCGAAATTCCACACAGCCACACACATAGATCTATCCGACTACCCTCTCCTGAAAAGGTTCAATCTCATCAAGTATCTCTATCGGAGGGCTCTACCTACTTCGTCCCCATTAACTAGTACCAATAAGCAGACTTTGGCACTCCAAAGGTAGGTCCATCGCGATAGCGATCAATCTGTGGGCTTCCCAAAGTCAAAATCATGGTCGCACCACCATCTACCTTTCGTGTCAAGGTGACTTCTCTTTGTGTCTCGAAAACGTCAAACCCCTCCCCGCCCTGTATAGAAGACCATTCCGCATCATCGTACCCTACCCCGTATCCAAAATTCGCTCGAATGAGTTTCAGATTTGGGCGACCCAGCAGAAAATGACGATCAACGAGCATCACCATGGCCTCAATGTCACTCGCGACACACTCCTCAAGTACCAATTCCTCCAACTCGGGGCACAAAAGGCCACCCTCAAACGGCTCTCGCAATCCTCGAACGAGCTCTTCGTAGCCCATATCCCAAACCTTCTCGTGTCCAATTCGGAGCGATTTAAGTGTACCTAGTGGCTTCAAAGATCGCAATATTGCCCGAATACCCCATTG